>OZ035825.1:45745293-45977793 GCA_964034765.1 Knipowitschia caucasica
TGAAGTTATCCGAGACCACATTCACACCTGGTCCACTTTAACTGGACCAAATCTGGGTCACTGTGGGCCAAAACAACTGCATATTTAAAACCACCAAACACGTATCGTCCATGAGTCTCTTTAGTTTGTATCTTTTGGACCAGATTTGTGAAGCATTTCTGGCCCAAGTGAACCGGCCCAGTCAGTGAGAATCCTCCCTTAGTTTGTCGTCACGATTATAAATAATATAATTTGAATGTACAGGACATATGCATGGGTTCCATCTTCCTGATAAATACAACAGGAATTTTTTCTTTCTAAATAAGCAGTTTTCTCATCGCTATGGCAACTGGTCCTAATTTCTCACCTGTGCTCAAAGTAAAGATGAATCCCATAAATTATAGACTTTTCATAAACTTGTTTTTAAACGAGTCCTTTTCATTGGTCACTTTTTGTGTGAGTATTTTGACTGAAAATGACAGTTTTATGCCTTTACAGTTGGTTTCATTTGAAGGTTCAGTCTCAAAAACACGTAACACTGAGGTTTTGGCTCCAGTTTAAACCAGTGGAAATGCACCATAGACGCCCTCTGGTGGTTCACTGCCGCCACTGCAGCTTTGAATGGTTTCTCATTTTGGGTGATAGATTTGTTAGATTGCGGTAAAGACCCAATTAAACCCTAAAATGTAAGGCAGACAGACATAATGAAAAATTGACTTGTTACATTGTTTCTCGTCAAAAAGACCTGGCGTTATTTTAGATGTACATTATCACGAGATTCTGGCACAAACATGTAACTCAACTACATCTTTGTGTCACGCCATAAGATTGATAGTTCTGCCAAAGATCAATTTGAGTTTATGGCCATATGACATCACACTCAAAGTAGTTTTCTTCCTTTTAAAACAAAAGTATTGCCCATACATTTAACATGACATTCTTTACGTAATTTGCAACCAGTCTTTTCAAAATTAGCAACAAGTCTTAACTTTCTAAACAAAGGCTTAGAATGTTATTTTAATAAGGCAGAATGTAAAGAAGCTAGTACTGCTTATTTACCGGATTACCTGGTTAAAAAATATGTAGTAATGTTTTGAAGTACTCTCTGTAATACCCACACATACCCCTAGGTGTCCCCATACCCTCTGCATGTGAGGGTGCGAAACCGCTTTTATACAAAGTGAGTCAAGACACACAAAAACCCTGAAATGTATTTCCTTTTAATTTAATTCAAAATAAATACTACTACGGCAATGCAAGTCCACTACTGGGTTCTTGCTTCTAATGTTTTGGTAAGAAAACGAACAAGCAACGAACAGACAATTCCCCAAAAAAAAGACAAAAAAAAATAGACTTAAGTTAATGCATCCAACATCATCTTCATCCAGCAACTTTCACTCCGGTGCCATTTTTACAAGACGAACAGGAAACACCGTCTAGAAGTTGACGAACCAAATGTAAAAAAATTATGGTACAATAAGGAATGGGACCTGATCAACCAGCAGTGCAGAGAAACCAACATGGCCGCCATTTTTGCCGTTTTTTTTTTTTTCATTGTTCAAGTTCAAAAATTTTTACAAAGTTTAGAACGGCTTTTGCGGCGGCATCACCGTCGAAGGAGGAGGGGGAGGAAGGAACAACATTGTGATACACTCATTATTCCCCCCAGAAAACCAAAAATAAAACTTGTACAATATCAGTCTCTCTTTCTCGCTTTTTGTTGTACTTCTTTTTCGGTCTCGCACGAAAAAACACTGGTCAAAAGATGTCAAAGGAAGTAAAAAAAAAACGGGAAAAATAGGCATTGCATATTTACATCGACATGAAAAATGGGGTGTTACAGGAATTTCCCACAGTCCTCGAACACGTCGGCTCAGTTTTCTCAAGTTTTCACATGATCAGATTCATTCATGCAATACTGACAAGAGTGGGACGTCCCGGCAACTTTCACGCAAAAAAAATCAACGTCATTTTACACAAACTGCTTCTCCAAAATACATAAGTACGTTTTGAGTTTGAATGTTGGATTTTATTGATGAAATGGTAAAGAGAGAAACTGGTTTAGCTGCGACTTTTAGCAGATTTATGGTTATTCTTATTCCAAAGTTAGCCTCATACACAGACTGTCTATATATACACACTGTCTAAGCTTAACCAAGTATTCACGGCTCCTATTGGCTCAAATTCAAGATCTATTTTTAAAATCTTCCAATGCTAATGTCTGCTAATGTATTTGTATTTAATTTTCATAGGAATACAAATTTTGGACCCTGCAGTGTAATCTAAATACGTCTTCATAAATAATATCCTCAAAGCAGTACCACCACCAGTATTATTGGCTGGAGGAGAATAGTTTGACCAATGGGGATGGGCCATTTTAGCAACAATTTGAATTGACGGCGTCCAATCAGGAAGCCAACTAGCACTTGCATTTGATAATTAATTGGGTAGTTAAAAATACTTATTGGGACTGGTATCTTCATAAAACACTAGAAAAATTGCTTTAAGTTTGCTACTAACTTATGGAGTAAAAGTCATTTTTCAGTTTCAATGTAGTTTCCTTCCCCAAATATCCATCAAAATCCTATCAACGTTCTACTAGATGGCGTTACATTAAGCTTCTACTTGCTCTTGGCCAAGTTCCGGGCCATATCTGCGGAGGGGCGAGTCGCCTCAACGCAAGATTTTGAGCAGATTGTACGAAAACTTGTATTAAAAAGGCAAATTGTATGAACCTCTAGTTGGCTAACGTAAATGCTAACGTTTTAGGTGGAGGACTCTGCTACCAATGATTCAGATGGACAATATCGCAACTTTTGATGATAGAAAAATTGAATGTGTATTGTGCGTTTTTTTGCGTTGGAATTGCCGGGACGTCCAAATATGAGCTATGTGCTATGATGACAGCGTGTACACAATTGGCCCCACGTAACGACAAAAGACAAACACACACTGATCCCTGTGTGAATGGATTTCCAACAATTCCTCAAAGTTACGAGGAGAAAAAGCGTTGTTTCATTTGTCTGTAAAAGAAAAAACTAGAAAAAAAATGACTGCTAGTTTTGTTATGTAATTTATATATAACAACTAAATCCAGGAGGTATCAGATGGCATGAGAGAAGGTACAGCTAAACCATAGGCTGCTAAATGCTTAGAGAGAGAAAGTAAAAGTTGACGTTGTGATGCTAGCTTTAGCTCGCTAGCTTAAGCTCACAACGTATAGATTTGTGGATATTAGACATGGGACAATAGGTTTTAAGGCACACGACGAGATCCAAGCTGATTTTTTTTTCCCTACTTATGTCTTTCTGATTCTTTTTCTTACACACACGAACACACACGGTCACGAACATGCGTTTAAACCAGTAGCCTAAAGAATCGAATTAATTATTATAAAGGCTGCCACTAATTTTACTATTTTACTTTTTTAGTACCAGCTTGGCCCTGGTTTTATCCAGGCTGGGCTGGTACTAAAGTGTTCTGACTGACCGTGATTGGTCAGAAATCGGATACTGGTTTGTTGTGGGTAGGTTGCCTGGTTATGGACCCAGATACTAAAGCGTAAAAGGGAACGCAACCAGGTAGAGTAGACTAGAGTAGCATAGAATAGGAACAAGTAGAGTCGAGTAGAGCCAAGTAGAGTAGAATAGAATAGAGTAGAGTGGAATAGAGTAGGGCCCAGTAGAGTAGGGTGGGGTAGAGCAGAGTAGAGTAGAAACATGGCTTTGGATGGATACTGAACACTGTAAAACTCTCTATAAACAGAAATCAAGGGCTGCATCCAAATCCAGAAAATAACTTCCTTCTCCCTCGTCCTTCCTTTTCAGACTCCAGGTTGGATTAGAGTAGAATGTACGTTTTAAATATTTTTGTTCTGAAGCTACGAAAGTGAAACTTACATTTAAAAAAGATCATTGGGAAGAAGAAAGAGGAAGGATAAGGACAATTCTGTTTTGAATTTGGACGCAGCCTCGCTCTCGTTACACTTTCACAACTCGTCTCTCAAACTTCACACTTACAAATTCTTCCTGCTTCTAAAAACACTTCCAACATTGACCACGGTTACATGCACTCAAAAATCTATCGTCCGATTTCAAGCAGTTTTGGGTTAAAGAATTTGGCGATTAGAGAAAAAATATATAGCAGCCGGTTTGAATTTTGGTGACATCGGTTCTGGTTTTATCTTATTTTACTTCTCTTTTGTTCCAGATTTTGTGTTTCGTTTCTATCTCTAATATCAATCAAATGTGGCTTTAAAGTAAATGTCACTTTTTGAAGACCTGGTTAGACCCGCCCCTGCAGCTTTCTGATTGGCCAGAATTAATTCACATCCTTGAGGCCCTTGTCATTCTCCTATAGCAAATCTTAATGGTCAGAATTATGCCAAGGGGAGGGACTATTTTACTGTTCATAATGGTACACGCTCCCATGCTCAGAAATATACATACATATATATACACAACAACTGGTTAGACCCGCCTATGCAGCCTCCTGATTGGACAAAAATCTTTGAGACTCCTTGTTATTGGTTCACCTTTTCTCCTCCATCAAATCTTACTGGTTGGAGATATACCAAGGGGAGGATGTATTATTGATGAAAAATACATAATGTACATAAGAGTACAGGGTCCAATGGTCAGAAATATGAATTCTCTCAAAAATAAAATACAATTTGAGTTAATGATATCTCCTTTAACGACAAGAAAATCATTTAATATTTTTGCATTATCTCTCATTATTTGGTCCAATCATAAGCAAGTAATTTCGAGGCAACTCCTGAATTCCGATACATAGATTTTGATGTGCACGTACGGACAAAACTTGCTCTTTTAAACGTCCAAAACACAGATTTCGTCATGTGCCGCTCAAACGCATCACTGTCCCATGTCTAAGTCTCATTTATATATATTTATATTTATATATAGCCTCTGATAGCAATATCTGGTCACTGTATCGTTTAACAAAGAGGTAACAGTTGTGTGAAGCAGAGAAAAAGTGGAAATAGAACTTTTAGTGGATGAGGTTGTGCTCTGGATCCTGAGTGAACTGTGCAGTAACTGGCAGTTTTAGTGTTATTATTGTACACGTACGAAACATATAGACACATATTTATGGTGTGGTTTCAGCTTCGCCCAAAGGAGGATGGAGTCCAGGTCTTGCGACGGGAGTTTTGCATGTCTTTTAAAAGTGACAAAGTCGGTCTAGTTTAGTTAAATCGACATACAAGCAAATATACTGCGGAATGGTAACAGAAATGGGTTGATATTTACTAAGACAGTTTTAAGACTATTTCAACAACTTTTTTCTCATTCAAAAGTAAAACATTGCTCAGTAGATTTACATAAAGTTTAACAGCTATCTCTACAGATCTAGGAAAGCCTTTTTGAATTTGTCTAAGCAGATCTCTTGATTGGGCCATTCAAATAAGACACAAAAAAAAGACTTCACTGCGAGGTAAAATAACACAATTGGACCGAATTTGTGAAAAGTTAGCATTCTTTTTCCCACTAAAATCTTATTTGTGTTCTCTCATATTGGATTCATATTATCGACTAAAATCTGTGTCAGACCATAGACCGTAGAAGGAAGCCAACGAAAACTGGCCCCATCTGCAGGAATCTGGAGACAAATTTGGAGATGGCAACAACCTAGCAACCAAAGAGCCAATCAGAAGCGCTGGTCTGTTCCAAGCTTTTTACTACCCGATTTGGGCACATGATTGGTACATTTTAAGGGCTTGTATCTGGGTTTACAAAGACAATATGAAAAACTATAAATGCCTGGATCAACCAGCAGTAAACCACAGATTTTTTTAAGTGATAAATAAGATAGAAGTTTACTGTTTCAAATGAAAGTGAATGGAGCCAAAAGGGAGGAGGGAGAAAACAATTTCCTATTTGGCTACATAGAGCTAGCTGGTTAGCATAGTCCGTTCCTATATACAGCCTGTGTTGGACCTAGACATAAAACTAGTAATTTTATGCTTGTTCCATTGGAAGATGTGTCAAAATCTACTCAAATCAACGACGTAACTTCAAGAATTTGCTGTGACAAAGTGGCTCCAGCCTAAAATACTAGCGTTATATAAATAAATAGGTTTCAACGACAGAGGACAGAATTCAATAAGACCTGATAGATCCTTAGGCAAAGCTGAAACTCACCAATCAAAAACAAAAAAACTTCAAAAAACACGACTCCACTCGCCTCATCCACAGCACACAGTGACCCATGACAAATTATTTTACCTTTTTTTTTACGTTTTTTCTTTCCTTTTTTATTCTTCTAGTTAATCAAGTGAACCACGAGCCATGCACTTAGCCCCCACAAAACACCCCCCGAAAAATAACGAAAGATTACACCCTGTCGGTATGATACACACGTAAGGCAACATTTTTGGTTTTTTGTTCCCTAAAAACGGCTCTTTCAAACCAAGTGCAAAAAAGTCGACAACAAAAAAATAAATTTGATGAGAGAAAAAACAGGGGGCAGAAGGATGGACGACTTAATACTGACAAAAAATAAATAACAAAAAACATTGCCTTCTGTAAATAGCGCTGAAAAAGTAGGAGACATTTTTTAGTGTGGGGCGAATCCCACTGTGCAAAAACCTCTTTAAAGTCCCTAAAAAGACTCGTCCGCTGGAGACCGAGCAAAAAATGACAACAAAAGGAGTTCATATTTGCTCGAATTAGGCAAAAATGTATGTATCGGTTTAGGATATTCCCACTGTCATTGAACGACGCACGCCAAGCAGAAGAAAGTGAAATGGTTTTTCTATACACTGCAAAAAGAGATGGGAAAAAAAGTCCAACATTTCTCAAATTTGGCAAAAAGTTTTAGTTTGAGAATATTTTGACTGACTTTTGCCAACGGGACAAAGCAAAATGATCATATTTGAACAAGATAGAAGAAAATATATCTTGAAATAACACTAAATGGCTTTGTCTCATTGGTAAATCTTGTTTTAACACAGTCAGAATGTGCTCAAATTTGGATAAAAACCACTTGATTCAAGCAATTACCGCCTCATATTTTATCATTTTTTGCAGGGTTCCAGACATCACTAGCTAACAAGTGTCTAGCATAGAAAAACCAAGTACCTTCAGAAGCAGATTTCAATCTCATTTCAAGCTACGTACCATTTGCTTCTTTCTTAAGTAAAAAATCGGTGGTGAATTTTAATATTTCTAGTTTAAACAAAGTATTCCTGCTTGCTCCACTGTTAGCTTCTCAAAGACCGGTGACGACGTCCTCAAAAAAACAGAAATGCCTTTTTTCCAGGCTCATATGAACTCGTTTTGTCACCGTTTTTTGCGGCGTGTGAAGGAGAAAAACCGCGGACACTGGTACTTTTTCCTAAAATGGCTACGTGTTTTCCTCTGGGGCTCAGGGGGGACAGGAGTCACTCTCGTCCGCTGGCAGAGTACGAGAACTGAGGGAAGTGAGGCCGCCGTTCGTTGTCCGCCGCGTCCATCCCGTCCTCGTCATCTGGGAGGAGAGACCAGAAGGAGAGTGGCCGTTACCGTTACTGGACCAAACGCACATGGTACCGAGACATGGCAAACGCTCTGGTGTGTGAACGATCTGCTCTGTCTGTGCACATCACACTGGGGCTGGTCTTGCACGGTTATTCCAATGTGGTTTTACTGCAAATGGCAAATGAACTGAATCTGATCCGACACCGTGGTGGAGTCTCAAATGTATTGGATAAAAAAACGTCTAACGGCAATTTTAGTTATTTAATATTGTCCGATCATTTGGTCTAGTCATGAGTTTCTTTGTGCTAACTATTTATTGGCTGAATTTATTTTAATGTTACCGTAATTTCCGGACTCTATGCCTCTACTTCTTTCTGGGTCTTTGATCTTTGCAGCTTATATGGTGATGCGGCTAATATGTGGATTTTATTGTGGTAGATTTGCGCTGTTTATAGACTTGTTTTTTTAGACTCCAAGTTTTAGCAGCTATAGGACACTGGTTTATTGTCAAAATAGAATGAAGGTGAATGAGTCATGCTAACGGTTAAGCTAACAACTCGTAATACATCATGTTGTGACCAGTTAAAACAGTTGTCTTTCTGCTTATATTCGGGTGCGGCTTCTATTCTGGTGCGGTGCGGCCTATATTCTGGTGCGGTGCGGCCTATATTCTGGTGCGGTGCGGCCTATATTCTGGTGCGGTGCGGCCTCTATTCGGGTGGGGTGCGGCCTCTATTCGGGTGGGGTGCGGCCTCTATTCGGGTGGGGTGCGGCCTCTATTCGGGTGGGGTGCGGCCTCTATTCCGGTGCGGCCTCTATTCCGGTGCGGCCTCTATTCCGGTGCGGCCTCTATTCCGGTGCGGCCTCTATTCCGGTGCGGCCTCTATTCCGGTGCGGCCTCTATTCCGGCGCGGTTTATATGTGCACAATGTGTACTTTCTTTTCAAAGGTTGCTGGTGCGGTCTATGTAGAGTTTCTCTCACATTTCTCTGGCGGGGTGATGGTGATGGTCTGTGCTGTGAACTCCTCGTCGAAGTAGCGCGTGTCCGTCTCCGAGGAAACCTGTGGCATGAAGGGCGGGACCAGCTGCGGACAGGAAGTTATGTCACAGGTCACACATCGCACATCAGCAAAGACAGACTTCAAATGCATAAATAGGTCTACTCGAATTATCACATTGATTGACATTAATACTTTTATACTAAACAGTTATTTTTACATTCTCCCATCTGGCCCCTCTCTGGCCCCTCTCCCTCTCTGGCCCCTCTCCCTCTCTGGCCCCTCTCCCTCTCTGGCCCCTCTCCCTCTCTGGCCCCTCTCCCTCTCTGGCCCCTCTCCCTCTCTGGCCCCTCTCCCTCTCTGGCCCCTCTCCCTCTCTGGCTCCTCTCCCTCTCTGGCCCCTCTCCCTCTCTGGCCCCTCTCTCTGGCCCCTCTCTCTGGCCCCTCTCTCTGGCCCCTCTCTCTGGCCCCTCTCTCTGGCCCCTCTCTCTGGCCCCTCTCTCTGGCCCCTCTCTCTGGCCCCCCTCTCTGGCCCCCCTCTCTGGCCCCCCTCTCTGGCCCCTCTCTGGCCCCTCTCTGGCCCCTCTCTGGCCCCTCTCTGGCCCCTCTCTGGCCCCCTCTCTGGCCCCTCTCTGGCCCCTCTCTGGCCCCTCTCTGGCCCCTCTCTGGCCCCTCTCTGGCCCCTCTCTGGCCCCTCTCTGGCCCCTCTCTGGCCCCTCTCTGGCCTCTAATAAGTGTATTTTCAGGTGAGGTAATCATTTGCGTAAGCAGCGATAACAAAGCGAAGCCCTGGTCCACAAATATCTCCCAGAGTCTGGATCCTCAAAGCCGTTTGTGATGTCACCTTCTTATCGTAGACGTCCTGCCAGTCGACGGCGTTGAAGAAACTGTGTCGCATGATCTCCTTGGCGTCGTCCGGTCCTCCGCCGAGTCTGAACCAAAAACAGAAATCAAACGTGAAACCAGAATATCCACGACGAAAATAGATGAAGAGGTGAACGGGTTTAGTCTTATTTTGGTCTGTGACGAAACGGAAGAACAGAAGAAAAGTGTCGTTAAAGAAGTTTGTGATTTAAGACAACGGGAAGCAATAGACCTGGACTTCACCATTTAGAGGTGTGTGTGTGCGTGTGTTTGTGTGTACATGTGTGTGTGTGCGTGTGTGTGTGTGTGTGCGTGTGTGTGTGTACATGTGTGTATGTATATGTGTGTGTGTGTGTGTGTGAGTGTACGGATGTGTGTGTGTATGTATGTGTGTACTTGAGTATGTGTGAACGTATGTGTGTGTGTACGTATGTGTGTGTGAACGTATGTGTGTGTGTACGTATGTGTGTGTAGCAAAGTTAATAAATCCAGTGATCTTTAAAAAAAACTTTCCAGTATATTTTTTTTATTAAGTTATAAATTATTATTAAATGCTATAATCATCTCTCATCTCTCTCATCCCCTCTCTCTCCTCCCTCATCCCCCTCATCTCTCTCTCATCCATCTCTTACCCCCCTCATACCTATCTTTCATCCCTCTCTCATCCTTCTCATCAGTCATCCCTCTCTCACTCATCTCTTTATGTTTACGGCCGCTATCTTTTCCTTTTTACTTTGGGCTGAGACTTTTAGCGAGGCACATGCTAACAGTTTTATTCTTGTGACCAGATAAAAAGACAGTCTCAAAGTGAGTCTCCCGTGTGTTTCTCCGCACACCGGGGACTCTCGCGCATGTAAAGTCAAATGATGTCCGAGTGTGTACCGTTTGTTGGGGTCTTTGATGAGCAGGCCCGACAGCAGGGACTTGGCGTCTGCGGACAGAGTGCGTGGGAACTTGATCTCCTCCATCAGGATGAGCTCGAACAGTTTCTCGTGGTCCTGGTTATAAAAGGGCAACCTCCCGCACATCATCTCGTACGTGACCACGCCCAGCCCCCACCAGTCCACCGCCCGGCCGTAGTCATTGTCCTCCAAAACCTGCAAGAAGAAAGGGAGAGAGAAGGTTATACTACATGATACTATATCCTGAAAACAGAGAGAGAGAGAGATACAAGAGAGAGGGATAACAGAGAGGGAGAGAGACCAAAGAGGGAGCAATCAGAGAGGGAGACACCAGAGCGAGAGAGATTGAAGAGCAGAGAGAGACCAGAGAGAGAGTGAGACCAGAGTGAGAGAGACCAAAGAGAGAGAGACCAGAGGGGGAGACACCAAAGGGAGAGACCAGAAAGAGAGAGAGAAGGTAATACAACATGGTACTCTATCCTGAAAACAGAGAGAGATACAAGAGAGAGGGATAACAGAGAGGGAGAGAGACCAAAGAGGGAGCGATCAGAGAGGGAGACACCAGAGCGAGAGAGAAACCAGAGCGAGAGAGATTGAAGAGCAGAGAGAGACCAAAGAGAGAGAGACACCAAAGGGAGAGACCAGAAAGAGAGATAGAAGGTAATACAACATGGTACTCAATCCTGAAAACAGAGAGAGAGATACAAGAGAGAGGGATAACAGAGAGGGAGAGAGACCAAAGAGGGAGCGATCAGAGAGGGAGACACCAGAGCGAGAGATTGAAGAGCAGAGAGAGACCAAAGAGAGAGAGACACCAAAGGGAGAGACCAGAAAGAGAGAGAGAAGGTAATACAACATGGTACTCTATCCTGAAAACAGAGAGAGATACAAGAGAGAGGGATAACAGAGAGGGAGAGAGACCAAAGAGGGAGCGATCAGAGAGGGAGACACCAGAGCGAGAGAGAAACCAGAGCGAGAGAGATTGAAGAGCAGAGAGAGACCAGAGAGGGAGACACCAAAGGGAGAGACCCGAAAGAGAGATAGAAGGTAATACAACATGGTACTCTATCCTGAAAACAGAAAGAGAGATACAAGAGAGAGGGATAACAGAGAGGGAGAGAGACCAAAGAGGGAGCAATCAGAGAGGAAGACACCAGAGCGAGAGATTGAAGAGCAGAGAGAGACCAAAGAGAGAGAGACACCAAAGGGAGAGACCAGAAAGAGAGAGAGAAGGTAATACAACATGGTACTCTATCCTGAAAACAGAGAGAGAAACAAGAGAGAGGGATAACAGAGAGGGAGAGAGACCAAAGAGGGAGCGATCAGAGAGGGAGACACCAGAGCGAGAGAGAAACCAGAGCGAGAGAGATTGAAGAGCAGAGAGAGACCAAAGAGAGAGAGACACCAAAGGGAGAGACCAGAAAGAGAGAGAGAAGGTAATACAACATGGTACTCTATCCTGAAAACAGAGAGAGAAACAAGAGAGAGGGATAACAGAGAGGGAGAGAGACCAAAGAGGGAGCAATCAGAGAGGGAGACACCAGAGCGAGAGAGAAACCAGAGCGAGAGAGATTGAAGAGCAGAGAGAGACCAGAGAGGGAGACACCAAAGGGAGAGACCAGAAAGAGAGATAGAAGGTAATACAACATGGTACTATATCCTGAAAACAGACAGAGAGAGAGACACCAGAGGGAGAGAGACCGGAGAGAGAGAGACCAGACAGAAAGGGACCAAAACGAGAGATACAAGAGCAGAGAGAGACCAGAGATACATAAATCCAGTCAAACCAGTTGAGTTTTACCTCCGGAGCGAGATACTCGGGCGTCCCACAGAAGGTCTTCATGGTGGCAGTGTCAGTGATGCCTTCTTTACACAAACCAAAGTCTGTGATCTTTATGTGTCCGTCTTTGTCCAGCATCAAGTTCTCCAGCTGCAACAAGTGGAAGACATTTGTGAAAAAGGTGGTCCATCCCTCTCTCTCTCTGGTCGGTCTCTCTCCCTCTCTCTCTGGTCGGTCTCTCTCCCTCTCTGATCGGTCTCTCTCCCTCTCTGATCGGTCTCTCTCGCTCTCTCTCTCTGGTCGGTCTCTCTCCCTCTCTCTCTGGTCGGTCTCTCTCCCTCTCTCTCTGGTCGGTCTCTCTCCCTCTCTCTCTGGTCGGTCTCTCTCGCTCTCTCTCTCTGGTCGGTCTCTCTCCCTCTGGTCGGTCTCTCTCTCTGGTCGGTCTCTCTCCCTCTCTCGCTCCCCCCCTCTCCCTCTCTCTCTCTCTCCCCCCCCCCCCTCTCTCCGGCCTCTCTCCCGCCCCTCTCTCCGGCCTCTGATCTCTCCCCTCTACGGCCTCTCTCTCCCCCCACTCTCCGGCCTCTCTCTCCCCCCTCTACGGTCTCTCTCTCCCCCCTCTACGGTCTCGGTCTCCCCCCTCTACGGTCTCTCCCCCCCCTACGGTCTCTCCCCCCCCTTGGTCTCGCTGGTTTGTAAGTTTGGCGAATGCTCAGCTCAAAAACAGTTAGAGAAGTTAGAGTAATAGTAACTGTGTAGTAACCTTGAGGTCTCTGTAGACGATTTTGGCCGAATGCAGATAATCCAGAGCAGAGACGATCTCCGCTCCGTAGAAGCGAGTCCGGTCCTCAGAAAAAACCCTTTCTCGCGATAAATGGAAAAACAGCTGCAAAATTAAGAACAATAAAAATGATAAGTGACATATTGGTTTAGGTAATTCTTTTGTGAAAATAATCGGAACACCAACGCAACTATATAAATACATTAAAATACATTGTTTTTGATCATAATAAAATAATTTGTCTTTTTGAACCAGACAGTTGGGGGTGTGTCTGGTCCAAAAAGGTAAATAAAATCAAATCAAATCCAAAGTGACCCCTGACCTCTCCCCCGTTGACGTACTCCATGACAAAACAGAGCCGGTCTTTCGTCTGGAAGGAATACTTTAACGACTGCAACACATTCACAAAAAGAGGAAGATTATCAGCAAGAAAAAATACTTTAAAATGTGGATGAGATCGACAATACTCACAGTTAGAAACGGGTGCCTAGTGTTTTTGAGTACTCTGGACTCTGTGAGCGTGTGCGCCACTTCATCCTGACAAAAAACACACAATTTATACTTTTATTCAGTTATGCATTTATTTATGTACTTATTTAATTTAGTATTTATTTATTTATTTGTTTATTATGTTTATATTATTTATTTGTTTATTTTATTTATTTTAGTCACACAACAAATACGGAGTTCAAACAATATAATATCATGAATTGCAACCCAAAAAGGTATAGGCAGAAGCATTGTTCATTTCAGTCTCACTTGGCTCTCTCTTCTCCCCTCTCTGCTCTCTCTTCTCCCCCCCTCTGCTCTCTCTCCTCCCCTCTCTGCTCTCTCTCCTCCCCTCTCTGCTCTCTCTCCTCCCCTCTCTGCTCTCTCTCCTCCCCTCTCAGAGAGAGAACATTTTCCAAAGAAAACATGTTCTGGTCTGAACAATATTTGACTTTTACAGCACTCACATTATATTATACTTAAGAAAAGAAGAAGTAGAAACCCCAGCTTTAAACAAAAATCTTAAAATATTTCAAATCCTGTCACTCTGAAAGTAAAGAGAATTTCTCTTTTTTTTTAGACCAATGCAGGTTTGGAGAATGACCGGTGCATATTTACGGCGTTACCTGAGGCTCTGAAAGTTTGGAGGATGGGTCCTGCGATCAGCTCCTCCACAGAAGACTCCATCCTCCGCTCTCCGTTTATGAGCCACGGCGTCTGCGGCAAACTGCGGCAGAACTTGTTGTATCGCCCTGGAAACGACAAAGACGTTATGATTAAAGGGATATATTATTGAACCGATACACAGTGGTCCTCGCTTTAGCACAGGGGTTATGTGTTCTAAAGTATAACCTGCATTAAGTAAAATCCTTGAAGTAGCAGCTGTAAAAGCCCTCACACTTCATACACTTTTCTAACCACCTGAACTCACTACGACTGGTGCGAGCCTTGAACATAGAGACTGTGGCTGCTTCTTTGACGTGGATGGGGAGCTGATCCCACAGTGTAGGAGCTCGGCCTCTCTTTTTGACACTTTAGGAACAACCAGAAGTCTAGGGTTTTGCGACGATCACTAGTTTATACATGTGTTTGTGGTCTCTGTCACAGCTTTGGATCAACATTTTCAAACTGAGGAGATAGAAAAGAGAAGTCGAAGAAGAAACATTGTCTCTGGTCTCTCCCTCTCTCTGGTCTCTCCCTCTCTGGTCTCTCCCTCTCTGGTCTCTCCCTCTCTGGTCTCTCCCTCTCTGGTCTCTCCCTCTCTGGTCTCTCCCTCTCTGGTCTCTCCCTCTCTGGTCTCTCCCTCTCTGGTCTCTCCCTCTCTGGTCTCTCCCTCTCTGGTCTCTCCCTCTCTGGTCTCTCCCTCTCTGGTCTCCCTCTCTCTGGTCTCCCTCTCTCTGGTCTCCCTCTCTCTGGTCTCCCTCTCTCTGGTCTCCCTCTCTCTGGTCTCCCTCTCTCTGGTCTCCCTCTCTCTGGTCTCCCTCTCTCTGGTCTCCCTCTCTCTGGTCTCCCTCTCTCTGGTCTCCCTCTCTCTGGTCTCCCTCTCTCTGGTCTCCCTCTCTCTGGTCTCCCTCTCTCTGGTCTCCCTCTCTCTGGTCTCCCTCTCTCTGGTCTCCCTCTCTCTGGGGTCTCTCTCTGGTCTCTCCCTCTCTGGTCTCTCCCTCTCTGGTCTCTCCCTCTCTGGTCTCTCCCTCTCTGGTCTCTCCCTCTCTGGTCTCTCCCTCTCTGGTCTCTCCCTCTCTGGTCTCTCCCTCTCTGGTCTCTCCCTCTCTGGTCTCTCCCTCTCTGGTCTCTCCCTCTCTGGTCTCTCCCTCTCTGGTCTCCCTCTCTGGTCTCCCTCTCTGGTCTCCCTCTCTGGTCTTTCTATGATCTTCTCATTACCCTCAGTCCTGCTCCTGCCCCTCAGTGTCCTCTGCAGCTGCCTTTCACACCATATGCACGGCTTTTGACAGCTGCAGCAGCACTCAGACCTACAACCAACAGGCTTAAAACAGTCCTCTTTAATTCAGCACATGACTCAATAGGCTTTAGACTCCTAATGGCTTGATCGACCGTGCTGGATTCAAATAACTACACAATAAGAGAATAAAAATAAAATCCACACATCTATGTTTCTCCCAAGTGTCTTTCACTACACGACTTGAAAGTTAGGTACCGCAGCTTTAAGTTTGTGAGTGTGTTTCTGAACCTGCGATGAAGACAGACGTGTGGAGACACTGAACGTCCCGCGAGTCACAGCTGGAGGAGGGCCGCGGCGGGGGACACGGGTAATGCCTGAGATTTCAAAATAAAATACATTTACATTATTGTGACAAAGTGGGATTCTGGATTCATGAGAAAGACTCACTTCAGGAACTGGGCGTCGGAAACTTTCTCCAAAGCTTTGACTACGGCCATCCGTGTGTAGACCGACTGCAGCAGAGACACACGGTTTGCTTTGGTTCCTCATATTAAGATTGTATGCTTTGTTGTTTGAATAATATCTTTTTACCTCTTTGTTTTTTGTGGGTTTGAAGCAATCTGAACAAGTGGTTGCTCTGAGGACAAAAACATATATTGTACTTTACAGACAACTGAGATGAATTAAAGGACAACTAAACACAAAATACACTTTGAACTGCATAAATGTGTTTCTTATAGTGCTCGCTGTGGTTTAATCACTTAACAAAAACACATACAAAAAAAGGCTATTATTGTATCAAATGTCCATTATAGACATCATTCAAACCCACTGTTCATAGATTTCGGGAAACTGAAACTGCAGATGTGATTACATCTAAGGGTGTATTCAGACCTGAAAAGTCCTTTGCTCCGCTTGCTTGATCCGAATTAAAAGCGGACCAAACTTTTTTCTTTTGCTCCGGTTCGTATTCAGACTGTCTTTTTTGCAAGTGAACTTTTTTCTATAAACATATTGACACGTGTGACGATCGGCGCTCCTATTGGACAGTGAGAGCTCAGGGAGGATAGACGTGGAACCGAAGGAAAACATTGAGGGCTTGATGTGCAGCATGTCTGCTCTAACTATGTTTGCACTTTTTAGAGCAAAACAACCTTCAACATCAACAGCAGCTCATATGACACAGGCCAAACACGTTGTTTTAAATATTGGAACAGAGTTGGAGAATGCGTGAGGAGAAAGCCGAAGGAGACTGTCTGTGCGCTCCGTGCCCTGTCCCACACATGGATCTATGGATGATAATAACGGCCCTGTTCAGCATTGTGGATAAACCATGGATCTATAATAACCACGGGACAAACAGACGCTGAGGATCAGGTAGGAACCAAAAAACACAATTCACTACATGATGCGGAATATTGCTCTTTGAGACGTGAGTGTCAGGCTTTTAATAATGCAAATGGTTTGAAGATGCTGCCATTAACATCAATGTATACTGTGAACAGTTTTAACTCCATAAGCCTGTTGCACAGCGTCTCCTCACTGCTCCAGGTCTGCACACGGCTCATTGTTGTTGTGTAGCGTTAGCAGCATAGTTAGCATCATAGTTAGCCGCTGTGACGCGTGGCTAATTCCTCAGTTCCTGTCCGCGGTGGCTTGTTAAACCCAAAAAATGCGCACGTATCTTGGAGTTGTGTCGGATCGACACCGGATGTATTCAGACCTGATTCGACTTGAACCAGAATTTGTTTGGAAGCGGACCGAGACCACCTAAAAAAGTGGGTCTCGGTTCGGTTCTTTGGTCCGGACCAGGATTCGCTTGTGTGTATTCAGACCTGCATAAAAGCTTCGGATCAGAGTTCCAAACGAATCCTGGTCCGTTTAAAGTGGAGCAAATGTGCAGGTCTGAATACATCCTAAAACTGCTCAAATAGTGTTCCGGGAATCTGAAAACTCCGCCATCGAAGTTACAGAACCTTTTCCATAATCGAGATGCTCATCATAATTATAGACTTAGAGGCAGTAAAAAAAGTGTATGTGCCTAAATGTAGGACTACTTCAAAATCAATGTGTGTCTCAGTGGAGCCGCTGTTTGGAATGATTTATCAGATGAAGTAAAGACCTGCTCAAACCTGATCACAGAATGTTTAAAAAAGATATATTGAACAAATATGTGGACGTAAGAGAGTGATACCTTGAGCACAGAGCAAGTACTGGGAGATGTGTAGGGTCGGAGAGTGTTTGGGCCTGTGTGTTGTCACAATGTGTGTGTGTGTGTGTGTTTAGTGTTGTCTGTCTTATGGTGCATTCAGACCGCAAACGCTCAAATGCTGAAGCCTCGCTCACCAGACGGGCATTCTCTAGTTTTCAGACGCAGGGGTCTTCACACCAGAACGTCCTGGTGCGCGCCGGAAGTGCCGGAAGTAGCCAGCCGGCTCTGATGCTAACAGTTATGCTAGCGGCTTCTCGTGTAAAGATCTTCTCCAATATGCAGCTTTGCAGCGTGTCTGTGTTCAGAGACCTTCCACAGACTTTATATAACAGTAGTATGTGTTCACGGAGGTGCGCAATAAGTTTATTATATTATTAAACGGTATTTCCGCATCGGCGAACACACTCGAAGCAGTTGCATAAGGTCACGGGAGCATGACAACGTATATATTCACAAGCACAGAGTCCCCCATTGTCAACCCTGGTTTAGTCCTGGTGTAGCTCCTGTTTTGGCTGTTTACGAGTATTTTCAGTCTGCTCGCTCAGTCTGCTAATGTCCCCGTGACCACTGAAGTGTGTATCAAACCAAGCCGCTAAAAGTATCACTGTAGTGTCTTGGACTCTGCAGCCACTGCTTTGCTTTGCGTATCAACTGTATCGGTGTGTTGAAGCATTTTTAAGTCTCATGAAGAAAAGTAGGTTCACTCACAGAAAATGGCAGTCTGAGTCCGTGTCGGGATGAACGAACTCCACACCGACTTCAAACGAGCTCTGGGGAAATACTCCGATGTAAACCAACATCTGTATTCTGAAAGATGCATGAGTTCCATTTGATCCTTTACCTTTGACAGCACCGCAGCGCCCCCTAGTGCTTTGGAGACCAGCGTCTGCATCACCCACTTGAACGCTTCCTTCACTTGAATGACGTCGTCTTTGTCCAAAACCAGACTCTTGGCTCTGGAAGAAAAAACAAGCAAACCTTTATATCTCAAATAGTCTCTTCATTCACCTTTTTACAATGGGCTTAAAAATTCAAAATAGTATAAGTTTAATGTCTGCTCTGCTCCCAGTTGTGCCGAAAATGCAAATAAGAACTATATATGATACAGTACATGTTTGGATGAGGGTCTAAAATAATTACAAAAGACTAAAATAATTACAAAAAACAGGATACATTTTTAATTTTTTTAGACATTCTAAGTCAGAAGAACTTTTTTATTTTGTATCAAAATTGAGTTTGATATTGATTTTGACACAAGTATTGGATTCAACATGCAATCTCTTTATATGGATTACTTTTCAACAGAACCACAGCTGGAGGGGGTCAAAGTCATTTTGTCAAGAGCCACAACTTTTCACCCCAGGTCTCACGTGCCACCTTCAAATCTGCCAAAAAATAAACTTTTATTGAGCTTCTTCTGCACCCACCTCACTTCAGCCTTTACATGGAGCCAACAGGAATGCTGCAAAACACAAACCGGTGAAACGATTAGTGTCTGGTTTCTTTCCTTTTTTGCCAAATTTGTGTTAAAGTATTATTGTAAACCAAAGCAGGACTCGCCTCTCGGACACACAGCTGAGCAGGAAGTGACACCGACAACACCAAAGAGTCAAATTCGTAGTTTTCCGTCGTCACCGTTTCTGCCACCTGCAAAAAAATCAAACAAAATCCAAGTTAGTTGTGTCTCTGGAAAGAAGAGACAATTTAATATATACAAAAAACAATTTGAATATAGACAAAACGTATGAAAATGCAGTTTATTAGATTAGCCCTCATTAAATAACAGATAATTAAATGCTAATTAGTGAACCCTATCCCTAAAGCCAGCCCTAACCCTAACCCAGATGGGAAAGTATCAGTTAGTAGTAAGTTAGATGTCAAATAAGGCCATGTAGATTAAGGACTAATAAGGACTTGATAGATACACGTTATGAGCTAATTAATGAATTAGTAGTTCATTAGCTGGTAACTAGTGAGGGCTCAACCAAAGTGTAACCAAAGACATTATTTCAACCTCTAATACTTGAAATGCCAAACTAAAATTGTGTTTAACAACCAAAATGAAGAAAAATACATTAATTCCTGAACAGACGTTTATTTTTATTTTTTTGTCTTTTTGGGTTAGCTGTAGGAGTAAGAGATAGACATTTACAGATAAGACTTACTTTCATTTCTGAGCTGTATTAACCCGTTAGTGTTTAACTTAGCACACAAACACTGACAAAAATAGCAGAAAAGCGATGGCTCACGTTTCCACAAACACGTCACCTGCTGAAATACAGACGCAGACCGACGTAAGTACTGAGCTGCTCCAGCTGCAGATGAGGGCTGCCAGAGACAAAGACTTGATCCAAACTCTGACAGAAGAGGCCAGAGCGTCAAAAGCAGAGCGGGAGGGTCTTCAAGAGCTGCTGAAGGTTAGAGATGAAAAGATCTTGGCTCTGCAGAAGGCCAAGGATCAGGTCCAAGATCAGCTAGAGGCAGCTGAGATCAGTAAGAGGCTTTCATTGGGTTTGGCGCACGAGCGATTGGTGCAGTCAAAGACAGATTGTTTGTCAGTAGCAATAAAGATGGAGGGCGAGACAGAGAGCGAGATAGAGAGCTATCGGTCTCGCTTTAACTCTTTCTTAGGGAACTTTTTCGGTCTCTGGGCTTCAAAGACAGAAAACGAGACAGAAAGAGAGACAGAACTAAAGCTTAGAGATGAACGGATCCAGGCACTGCAGCAGGAAGTAACTGAGCTGCAGATGAGGGCCGTCAGAGACTCCAAACTCTGACAGAAGAGGCAAGAGGGACAAAGGCCGAGCGGGAGGGTCTTCAAGAGCTGCTTAACCGAGCTCAAGAAGAACTGAAGGTTAGAGATGAACAGATCTTGGCTCTTCAGAAGGCCAAGGATCAGGTCAGTGCTCAGTTAGAGGCAGTTAAGAACAGTAGGAGGCATTCCTTGGGTTCGGTCCACGAGCGATTGCAGCAGTGGATGGAAACCCATCAACAGATGCAACACCAGTTATCAGAGAAAGATTCTCGGTATGTAGCAAGACAGATTGAGACCAGGACACAACTGAGGATTAGAGATGAATGGATCTGGGCACTGCAGAGGTAAGTCACTGATGTCAGATATCAGTTAAGGGAAGTTGACACCAATTGGTGGCATTCATGGGGTTTGGTTCATGAGCGATTGCAGCAGTGGATGGAAGCCCATCACCAGCTGCAGCTCCAGTTGTCAGAGAAAGATTCTCAGTCTGAAGTAACACAAAAAGAAACTGAGACACAACTGAAGCTTAGCGATGAACAGATCTTGGCTCTGCAGCAGGAAGTAACTGAGGTAAAAGATCAGTTAGAGGCAGTAGAGACCAGTAGGCATCATTCACTGGGTTTGGAGAGGGAGCGATTGCAGCAGTGGATGGAAGCCCACCAACAGCTGCAGCTCCAGTTGTCAGAGAAAGATTCTCAGTCAGTAATGCAGAAAGAGACTGAGACACAACTGAAGCTTAGAGATGAACAGATCTTGGTTCTGCAGCAGGAAGTAACTGAGGTCAAAGATCAGTTAGAGGCCGTTGAGACCAGTAAGAGACAATCATTAGGTTTGGCGCGGGAGCGATTGGAGCAGTGGAAGAAAGTCCAACAACAGAAGCAGCTCCAGTTATCAGAGAAATCTCGTCAAATACATCTGGATCAGTCGGTACTATCAGAGACAGAGGGTGGGATTGAGGCCGTGATAGAGACAGAGATAGAAGACGCAATGGAGACAGAGATAGAAGGCGCGATGGAGACAGAGATAGAAGACGCGATGGAGACAGAGATAGAAGACGCGATGGAGACAGAGATAGAAGACGCGATGGAGACAGAGATAGAAGGCGCGATGGAGACAGAGATAGAAGGCGCGATGGAGACAGAGATAGAAGGCGCGATGGAGACAGAGATAAAAGGCGCGATGGAGACAGAGATAGAAGGCGCGATAGCAATAGAAGCGATAGCTAACGATAGAAGTGCGTTTGAACATCAGCCAGATTCTATCTATCGACAGGTGCGCAGGGGGCTCGGTGAGAATGTTAGGACACTGGTCCAAATGTTCTTCCAGAAAGATCAGGCCGTTCAGGGGGAGATACAGCAAAACAGGGGGTTCAGTGAGAATGTTAGGACGCTGGTCCAAACGTTCTTCCAGAAAGATCAGGTTGTTCAAGAGGAGAAACAGCGAGCTGAAGAATTACGAGAAAAAACTCAACGCAATGACTCAGCTGCGAACCTCAGGTGGAAAGGGTTGTAAGTTCATCACTGTGGCCGGTTTCCTCCGGGTGCTCCGGTTTTCCCTACCACTAAAAACATGGACAATAGCCCCCCTCTCTGAGGGGCCAGGACTCCCCTGAAAAAGAGATGCTGAAATCTCAGTGGGTCGTTCCTGGTTAAAAAAATAACTTACATTTAAGCGTTGCATTTTCTGAGAGTGTCAGCAAATGGAGGGCTGCCAGGTTGGGTTTGGGTCGTCCACAATAAGCTTTAAAGGAATAGTTCACCGTTTTTACATACTGACATATGTTCTTACCTTACCTTAGACTAGTTAATACGTACCTGTCTGGTCTTAGTCCGTGCGCTCTGTCATGCAAACGGAGCAAAAACGGGAGCACAACCGCAGCCTCCTCTGTATATTGTATAGGACCCAAAAGGTAGCTCCCGCTAGAAGCTACCAAACTCTTCCAAGTGTTCCCTATTAAATGTATATAGTTACGTGACGTGTTACACTGCAAAGTATAGTAACACAGAAATGTAACAGTCGATTTTCTCAGCGGATAAAACGGGTACTATATTGCTAGGCGTAGTAATCTGAGGAGCGCTACGTCCGCGCACTAACTTCTCTTCGGAGACTTCTCTCTCGCTCACTTCCGTCAATAGAAGCAGCGTGACTTGTAGTACACACACAGTAGCAGCGAGAGAGAAGTCTCCGGAGAGAAGTTAGTGCGCGGACGTAGCGCTCCTAACTTCTCTGCGCACTAACTTCTCTCCGGAGACTTCTCTCTCGCTGCTACTGTGTGTACTACAAGTCACGCTGCTTCTATTGACGGAAGTGAGCGAGAGAGAAGTCTCCGGAGAGAAGTTAGTGCGCGGACGTAGCGCTCCTCAGATTACTACGCCTCACAATATAGTACCCGTTTTATCCGCTGAGAAAATCGACTGTTACATTTCTGTGTTACTATACTTTGCAGTGTAACACGTCACGTAACTATATACATTTAATAGGGAACACTTGGAAGAGTTTGGTAGCTTCTAGCGGGAGCTACCTTTTGGGTCCTATACAGTATACAGAGGAGGCTGCGTTTGTGCTCCCGTTTTTGCTCCGTTTGCATGACAGAGCGCACGGACTAAGACCAGACAGGTACGTATTAACTAGTCTAAGGTAAGGTAAGAACATATGTCAGTATGTAAAAACGGTGAACTATTCCTTTAAGAAGATGCAAAGCAGCAGAATGTACTGGAGAGTTTGTTCGGCTGTTTGTGCTTCTGGAGCTTTGAGGTGGCAACACAAACACCAGCAGATGTTGTAGATTCTACACAATGGCCTCAACACGAGTCTGTGTCTCAGTCCAGACCATGTTGTAGATCGGGGAGGTCCGGCTGGTTCAGAAGGAGGTGTGGCTGAGGTCTCAGTCCAACAGAGCAGGACCAGACTCCTCATGGCCCCGGGTCCAGGCTCGACCTGAATACCTGAGGAAATGAGTGTAGTCTGGAGTGTTCCTGTTTGGTTGGAAGGAAAACCTCAGTGGGACCTCTGGAGAACCAGTTCGTCCTCCTGGTGTAGATCATTCAGGTAAAGCGATAGCCTCAGTTTACTTGTTTGACTTTGGATCTGTTCTGGCGTGTGAGCTGTAAGAAGGTTCAGATCCATGTGGTGGATCTAAACTAGATCTAAATTAGGTTTAAAACAACGCTGTGGACTTAGTAAGAGGTTATGAGGCTCTCGGGTCTCCCTCTCGGGTCTCCCTCTCGGGTCTCCCTCTCGGGTCTCCCTCTCGGGTAAGTAAGTAAGTAAGTAAGTTTTTATTTATATACCGCTTTGAGACTCAGATCTGCAGTGAAAAGGCGGTATATAAATAAAAACTTACTTACTTACAATTGTTAATTTTTTTTGGGCATTTTGTCTCTTACTCCACACAGAGATGGGAGCCGGGTCGCCAGTACAGGAGGCGCATGCCAGAACTATTGGACATGTTTTTAGTGGTAGGGGAAACCGGAGTACCCGGAGGAAACCTACGCAGACACGGGGAGAACATGCAAACTCCACTCAGAAAGGCCCTGGTCCGACCGGGATTCGAACCCAGGACCTTCTTGCTGAGAGGCGAGAGTGCTATCCACTCAGCCACCGTGCCGGTCTCCCTCTCTGGTCTCCCTCTCTGGTCTCCCTCTCTGGTCTCCCTCTCTGGTCTCCCTCTCTGGTCTCCCTCTCTGGTCTCCCTCTCTGGTCTCCCTCTCTGGTCTCCCTCTCTGGTCTCCCTCTCTGGTCTCCCTCTCTGGTCTCCCTCTCTCTGGTCTCCCTCTCTCTGGTCTCCCTCTCTCTGGTCTCCCTCTCTCTGGTCTCCCTCTCTCTGGTCTCCCTCTCTCTGGTCTCCCTCTCTCTGGTCTCTCCCTCTCTGGTCTCCCTCTCTTGAATCCAATCATTATCAAATAATAATCTGGAAAAACACCAGGCCACTATCTTTTTCGATTCAATGTATTAGTGTGCCCGTGTCTGTCAGTGTGCCCCAGGGCAGCTGTGGAGTGAATGAATAATGACATGTAAAGCGTCTTTGAGGGTCCAAAAAAGCCCTATATAAAACTGATGCATTATTATTATTTTTGAATATTAAAATCACAAAGTTTTGGATATGCCATCAACAGATCAGAGAATCATTGTAAATCCAGATATTTACTATGCAATATCCATCCATTTTCTTCCCCTTAATCCATTTCTGGGTCGGGGGGTGGCAGTCAGAGCTGCACCCAGTACACAGAGCACCAGTCCCTCACTGATCCTCCTACAGGTGGTGAGTCCACAGGAGCCTTGATCTTTCAGCGGGGGCTTCAGGCAAAGTAGTGTGCAACGACAGCAGACATCAGTGGAATTTGTGAAGTCTTTTGGTGGGCTCGAACCCACGACCTTCTGGCTCAAAGGCCAATGCTCTACCAACTGAGCCACTATAATTCTGATTCTGAGATATAAACCAAAACAACTAACCAATCAGGAGCAATCTATGGCAGAATTCAGCTTTAACTATATTTGGCTATACATTTCCGCTCAAATAGCCTATTCAAGCTAGCTCTAATCCACCTACAGTGCCTGGCGAAAGTATTCAAACCTTTCAACATTTCGCCACATTTCAGGCTTCAAACATAAAGATATAAAAATTAAATTTTTTGTCAAGAATCAATAACAAGTGGGACACAATTGTGAAGTGGAACAAAATTTATTGGATAATTTAAACTTTTTTAACAAATAAAAAACTGAAAAGTGAGGCGTGCATTATTATTCGGCCCCCTTGCACTAATACTTTGTAGCGCCACCTTTTGCTGCAATTACAGCTGCAAGTCGCTTGGGGTATGTCTCTATCAGTTTTGCACATCGAGAGACTGGAATTCTTGCGCATTCTTCCTTGCAAAACAGCTTGAGCTCAGTGAGGTTGGATGGAGAGCGTTTGTGAACAGCAGTCTTCAGCTCTTTCCACAGATTCTCGATTGGATTCAGGTCTGGACTTTGACTTGGCCATTCTAACACCTGGATACGTCTATTTGTGAACCATTCCATTGTAGATTTGGCTTTATGTTTTGGATCATTGTCCTGTTGGAAGATAAATCTCTGTCCCAGTCTCAGGTCTTTTGCAGACTCCAACAGGTTTTCTTCCAGAATGGTCCTGTATTTGGCTCCATCCATCTTCCCATCAATTTTAGCCATCTTCCCTGTCCCTGCTGAAGAAAAGCAGGCCCAAAGCATGATGCTGCCACCACCATGTTTGACAGTGGGGATGGTGTGTTCAGGGTGATGAGCTGTGTTGCTTTTACGCCAAACATAACGTTTTGCATTGTGGCCAAAAAGTTCAATTTTGGTTTCATCTGACCAGAGCACCTTCTTCCACATGTTTGGTGTGTCTCCCAGGTGGCTTGTGGAAAACTTTAAACAAGACTTTTATGGATATCTTTGAGAAATGGCTTTCTTCTTGCCACTCTTCCATAAAGGCCAGATTTGTGCAGTGCACGACTGATTATTGTCCTATGGACAGACTCTCCCACCTCAGCTGTAGTTATCTGCAGTTCATCCAGAGTGATCATGGGCCTCTTGGCTGCATCTCTGATCAGTCTTCTTCTTGTTTGAGATGAAAGTTTGGAGGGACGGCCGGGTCTTGGTAGATTTGCAGTGGTCTGATACTCTTTCCATTTCAATATAATTGCTTGCACAGTGCTCCTTGAGATGTTTAAAGCTTGGGAAATCTTTTTGTATCCAAATCCGGCTTTAAACTTCTCCACAACAGTATCTCGGACCTGCCTGGTGTGTTCCTTTGTCTTCATGGTTCTCTCTGTGCTTTAAACAGAACCCTGAGACTATCAAAGAGCAGGTGCATTTATACAGAGACTTGATTACACACAGGTGCATTCTATTTATCATCATCAGTCATTTAGGACAACATTGGATCATTCAAAGATCCTCACTGAACTTCTGGAGTGAGTTTGCTGCACTGAAAGTAAAGGGGCCGAATAATATTGCACGCCAAACTTTTCAGTTTTCTATTTGTTAAAAAAGTTTAAATTACCCAATAAATTTTGTTCCACTTCACGATTGTGTCCCACTTGTTGTTGATTCATGACAAAAGATTAAAATGTTATATCTTTATGTTTGAAGCCTGAAATGTGGCGAAATGTTGAAAGGTTCAAGGGGGCCGAATACTTTCGCAAGGCACTGTATTCTGCATCGAGGCTAACACTATGGCACTTGGTCCACTCAAATAACCAATATACCGTCTATGGACTGAATGAATACAGCAGTATGTGGACTTTTCTAATATTGTTTTCGATCAATATTGAGATGTCTTTTGGACTAAATATATTATAATGAGCCACATGTAACCCACATTAGAAATGGGTTCTGTGTAAAAGCAAAATGTTTTAATATTATTCATTCTCCGTGCTCCCGTTCACTATCGCGAGAACGGCCTCAGCCAATCACGTTGCTCCTAGCGCGGGATACAAGCCGCTTGCGCTTCTCTTTGTCACACACGGGAGTGAGACGCAACCGGACAGCTGCACAGGTAAACTTCAGGTAAACTTCAATCGCTTATTCTCGCTTTATATGTAGGCATCCATGCCAGATATTCATGTATTGCTTTTGTAGGAGCCCCACCATCGCTTCATGTTCGTAACAACCGCTGGGCATTCATTATAAGGGGGAATTGGTGAGTTTGGTGCTGTTGTTTACTGCTTAGCATCTGTGGTAGCCACCGAATGTAGCATTACCATTTCGATGCACTAGTGTTTTACTATAGTGTATTAATATGACCATGTTGTTTCATGATGCTATTCACCCGTTGTCCCATTGTCTGTTTCATGGTACGATGACGGGACCTCTGAGCCTGGCCTCCTCCATCTACACCTGCGGACTGCCCCGTCCAACCCGCCTGGGAGTGCTTCAGTCCTGCACCGGACCTGTCCACGTTCAGCGGCCACTGGTCCACGTTCTGTAGCTAGCTTAGGTCCTAGATCATTAGCCTGTCCGTCCGGAGGAGCGGATCCCTTTCTCATATGGGTCTCCCTCCCTGTGGGTTTCCCTAGTTCTCCCCAAGGTTTCTCACTTTTTCCCACTGGGTTTTTTAAGAGTTTTTCCTTGTCGATGCAGGAGGGTCTTGTTGGACAGTTGGTGTCCAACAGAAAGGATTGGTGATGATCAGGACACTTTAGCATTCTACAACATGTATGGACATTTTCTTCTGTGTGTGTTCTATATTCTTTATGTGTTTTAACTGTTGATTCTCTGACCTGTGTTGGTGATTTCAATGGTTTTGTTAAGTCCAACAGATGACTTCTGTTGTGACCTAGGGCTATACAAGAATAAATTGTATTGTATTGTATTGTATTGTATGAATCGGATAATCAACCTGATTTATATCCAATGGAGCATTGAGTGTCATATATTGTTGTAGATATTGTTACTGTCTACATTGAATGCTATGCACTTTGAGACTGAGTATTTATACATTGCATAATGAAGAGGAAGCTTATTTCATATTGCCATTTAATGTATTTTGATTATGTGTACACTAAAGTAGGAGCTAGCTACTGAATGATTTTGTTTTAAAACATAGTCCTGTTGTTTTAATGCAGGCCATTTTGTGTCTGGGTAAGACACAACCCTGAACCCGATGGCGAGCTAGACCCAGAACCTGTCAACCAACATCCTCCTGCGGTCAGGGTAGGAGGCTGTTGCAGTCTGTCCACTCCCACACTCATCCACACACTGTCGCAATAACCGTTGGATTATCAATGCAAAGACTCTCAATAACTATGAACATTTAAGCCCACATTGTTGTGGCACTCCACTACCCGGTTTTGTGTCTGTGTGATTCTGTCACGACCTGTGACCTATGATTGGGAACCATTCTGGAAATTTTAAAAGTACTGCTACTGTATTGTTGTTTTATTGATCTGCAGAACTGTATATAAATGCACTAAATGTTGTTTTGTTTTTTCACTGTAAATTCGGGTGTAAATGGCACCCGCCGGTAAACAGTCTGTCTCTTGTGTGTAATATTACTTGCCTCACACCTAGAGATCCAGCTTTTTTACTACCAATACCGATACCAATACCAGAGCTATGGGTATCTGGCGATACCGATATTGACCGATACCGGAAATGATCATGCTAAAATGTATTTAATAATTTAACTCTTTGTTCAAGTAACTGCAAAAGCAGTGGATGAACTAAAGCGCTAAACTTTCTAGATAAAAATGGATTCAACATAAATGTGCAATACTGCAACTATAAAGAGCTGCTCAATGTTCACATTAAACATTCCAACACTGTATTAGACCTTATACATTTATTGAATATAAATGTACTTATATTAACAGTGTTTGAATAAAAAAACACAACAAACAAAACACGCTGCATGAAAATGTAAATAAATAATAGTACCGTAGCTTTAATTGGATTTCAGCATGTACCTGGGTTCCAAATGGTCTATGGGGCTGCGAGCCCAAACTGATGAACTCCAACACTTTGGGGTTGTTGCTGAAAAGCTTTTTGTGACGCTGCGTCAGTGTCATCTGTGTCTCGTTGTTTTCACGTAATCTCCTTTCGATGCAAAAACTGCCCATGCTGTTTCTCGTGGTGCTTAGTCGTGTTGTATTTCGCTAGTTTACCGCCGCTTGAACAACGCTGATTTTTTCCTGCGCTCCATGCTGTTGTTGTTGTTGTTGTAGAGCGCCACGAGGAAGTGACGTGTACGTGAGATCTGATAAATTACTTTTAATCAATTCATTTTATACGTATATGTACATTATGCACAATGTATTTTAAGACATTGTGCGGTACCTGGTATGTATAAAAAAAATATATAATTTTTTTTTTCAAAAGAAAAGAAAATGGATCGGCAGCACGGCGCCTCTCTCTACGCAGATATCCAATCCAGTATTTTTTCTGGTATCGGCGCCGATATCGATACCAGTATCGGATCGGTGCATCCCTACTCACACCTCCCAGAGAGCCGTATCTAGACTTCTGATCTAGTCCAACTAACCCATTATTAGTATTAGATAGCAATATGGCCTACGTGCAGGACTGTACAAGGACTCTACAAGGACTCCATGTTATGACTATGATGTGACTGTCTCTTTGTGACACGTATGTCTTTCGATGTGTGACGTGACAATGACTATATAAACTGTGTACTGCCTTTATTCTGTCTGAGAGAAAGAAACAGAGTAAACCAGTGGAACTTGAGAGAAACTTAAATAAACTTCCAGAGTTTGGCACACCACGATCCGTCTCTGTCTGCCTAAATCCTAACAGATTTGGTGGAGAATGCGCGGCTCAGTGTGTGCCATTCTCTGGATTGTTTTGGGGGAGTTTGCTCTGTTTCTTTTCCTCTGCGTGAGAGATCGGCATGCTGTGTCTGGGAGCGGGGATTCCAGCAGGCTGGAAGAGCTGTTCCTGGATGCTTCTTGTCGCTTCTGTCACTTTTGTTTTTTAAATTGAAGATTCCGACGCGGAAAAGAGTTGGCAGACCTCTCGGACAGTCCGTGCGCACCTGTTTGACAAGAATAAGGTAAGCAGACACCTTTTTAAATGTAAAGTCTGCATAATTGGATATTAGCTAAATTTTGGTCTGTTTTTGGGGTCTGTCAAACTCTCTAAATTGTATTTTGAAGAAGTCTCGGGGTTAAAGTCCCTTTGAGCCTCGGGGTTAAAGTCCCTTTGAGAAAGTCTCGGGGTTAAAGTCCCTTTGAGCCTCGGGGTTAAAGTCCCTTTGAGAAAGTCTCGGGGTTAAAGTCCCTTTGAGCCTAGGGGTTAAAGTCCCTTTGAGAAAGTCTCGGGGTTAAAGTCCCTTTGAGCCTCGGGGTTAAAGTCCCTTTGAGAAAGTCTCGGGGTTAAAGTCCCTTTGAGAAAGTCTCGGGGTTAAAGTCCCTTTGAGAAAGTCTCGGGGTTAAAGTCCCTTTGAGCCTCGGGGTTAAAGTCCCTTTGAGAAAGTCTCGGGGTTAAAGTCCCTTTGAGAAAAGCCTCGGGGTTAAAGTCCCTTTGAGAAGAAGCTTCAGGGTTAAAGTCCCTTTGAGAGAAACCATGGTGTAAAATTAAAAGTAATTATAAAAAGGGAAACGTTAAACACTAAAGAGTGCCTTTTGTTACTAGTGTGGAAAGTGATCACTTCTAGATTTGGATGACAAAAGTTTAAAGAACAACATCAGTTATATTCGCTTAACAAAGTAATCTTGAAAGTTATTCTTCTGTATCTTTTTGCCTGTGTGTGCACATCTCTATCTGCTGCCGTTGTCAGGGAAACGGCCCCCTCCTTCGCTGCTCTGGCTCTGAATCTGAAGCAAAGCTACTGCTTTAGGATTTTTGGCTTTTCATAGTAGTTATTCCGTTAAATTTGCTAAATTTGCCATTTGAACATTGTGTTAGACACAGTTAAACGTTTTTAAACACCATTAGGGAATAGAAGTTTTGAATTAGTATGTTTTTGAAACCCAAAGATTAGTACAAAAAGCTTTGCTTTTCTTTTTAAATCTGCTGCTTATTTTGTGAGTCCATTATTGTATCTCTGATATATTTCATAGCTGTTAGTGAGAATTTTTTCATGTATTTTTTATTTTAGTTACAAAAGCCGTTTTTCAAACATTTAAATTAGAATCTGTGTTAAAAGTGATTATTGATTATAGACTTCGTCTAAAAAAGAAAGAGGGAATTAGGCTGTAAAAGTATTATATTATTAAGTTAAACTACCCAATTCACCCATTGCAAGTGGTGACTTTTTGTTTTTGTTTTGACTACACGCGTGACCTTGCTGCTGCTCAGAGACAGGAGGAGGCAGCTCCGACGCACAATTGAGTTTTATTGAACCAAATCCAGTTTAGCTGGAGCTAAATCTTTTGTTTGATGTCAAGTTTTGTTTTAAATGTTTTTACAAATTAATGTTCATTTTTATAGAGATTTTTCATAATTTCATTTCATGGCGTCTTTCAAGAAACCCAAGGACGCATAGATAATTAAACACAGTACAAAAGTACACATATTTTAAAGTTTAAGAAGGTTTAAGAGATTTGAGTCTTGTTTTTTATATTGAGAGTTTCTGGTTTTAAATGTCATCATTAGTAAGATAATAAGTAATCTTTTATTTACATAGCGCTTGGGAAAACCCAGAGCGCTCCAAAATTGTTTAGACTTAGAGAGAAAAACAATCTCATTCGCATACTGATATCTGTTGTTTTTTAAATTGGCCGTCTCAAGGATTGTTTTTCAGACTCTGGCACACTGTGGGAGAGGTCACTGCTGGACACTGGACACCAAAGCCCACCCAGCCACAGGTCACAGAGCTAAGAGCAAAGGGCAACAATGCCACCTCCTTGCCCCTCCCCCCACTACAGAAGTAAGTGGGAGTGAGACCGGGGCCATGAAAGAGAGGTATCTGGAGACGTGATGGGTGGAGCATCAGGGAAAGACCTGAATGAGAGTTGAGAGTGTGTCCAGTTGGGTTTACATCATCACAGTGTGACCTTTGAGACCTACGGGTGGTTCGAGGAGTCTGGAGAAACAACCCCAAAATTCACATACACACACACATACACTCACACATTCACATTTACATATAGATACATGAAAAAGCAGAACATGAGAAAAAAGCATTTTAAAAGTTTACTCCAATGTAAACACATATTTTTAATTGTCTATCACTTGAATCTTTATTTGAATCAGTATTTTTGGAGACCAGAAATGTTCATTTGAATTCTATATTGTCATGGACTTAATTGACCTCTGTCCTGACACTTTTGATTTGTTGATTTTGTACTGTGTGAAGTAATTACATTGATTAGAATTAGATCTGATAAAAACCCAAATTAGAGAAGTAAACTGAATCATTGCGCTTGCTTTTTGTCTGAGGGACATTAGCAACAGCATGAATAGAAATTGTGTTAAAGTAGAATCAAAATGACTTAACCATAGAAAGTAACTATTGCATAACAAGCTGTGTACAGGAACTGAGACACTGCACCATTGACCAGAAGTGCATCCCAAGTGACCTGATGTGCTTCAAGTGAAAAGACTGTATCTGGAGATCCGATGTCCAACTGGAGAGACCAGAACCATGGCTTGGATCCTACTGATGTCCAATATGACCTGACCTGATGACGACTGAGACTCACCCTCAGGGGACCCTGAGGACCTGAGGACCTGAGAGAGAAAACTGGGGAGTGATGTTTATATTTTTGAAATCATACATTGATGAGTGCTAAATGAGAGAGATACTCATGATTCTTTCTTTTGTTTTTGTTTGTCCCTAGCTTCTGGACATCTGATGATCTATTGGACACAGACATTTGCAGAACAAGAACCAGCCAATGAAAACGTCTATTGCCGATGCTATTGCTACAACCACAACTGTGACCAAATGCAATATACATGTTAAGTATTCAGACATCTGACAGACAAAAAATTTGACTTTTTTAGTCTGGGAGACTGAGCAACTGTTAAAAACTTTGAAAATGATAAAGTATGAGTATTGTAGCGTTTTAGTAGATGTTAAATAGTAGTAAAAAAGAAGAATTGTCCTTTCTTTGTTGTTCATAAACACATTTCCACATAAGAGTTAAAATAGTACCCTACAATGTTATCCTTTTGATAGATCAGCTAGAATATTAGAATCAGAGTTATGTTACAGCCATTAAAAGTGACAGAAGTCACAAATTAGAAATATGCCTTTGCTCAAACTGCAGCCAAACTTTGGAGCCACAGTAGAGTAAAAATAGGAATAGATAAATGCATCAACCATAGATGCTTTCAAAAATAGAGATTATTTGTAGCCAGTGCTAATATCAAATGGTAAAGGGACCATTTCACAAGCATTTACTTCAAAAGTAGATAAAGTTAATTACAGTTTATGTACAGTTTTATTAGATACTTGCCAAATTCACTTGTGTTCAAACATTGGTGAATGTTGACAATGCAAAAGTTCATATGAGTGTAGCCTAGATTAATGCCTAGATTAATGAGATAGATTAGAACCAACAGAGATTCAAAAGCATTTTGATGTATTTGTGTATAGCACAAAAACAGTATGGTAGATATTTAGATATTGAGAGGTTTCCAGCACAAATACCATTGTAGAATAACTGACCCCAACCCCAAACTTGCTAAAATAGATTAGCTCTTGTATAATACTAATTTGATTAATGATGTACATTCATCCCAAAATGCCTGACAATAATATCTTTAGATAATAAAAAGTAATAAATCACTGACCACTATAGAAGTGTAAATGTTGACCATTTGCCTTACTGTGTTCACAGTTTTATTCCTGAGAATGAGAATAGACATGGAGCAAAATCCCACTAACAATAATCCACTGATAATGAGAGTATAATACCACAGAGAGATTTATTAGATTAAAATGTATGTTTAAGAATATGGCTCAATAGAAGCAAATATGCAAACATATTTGTAAATAGATTAGAATAGTTTAAACTATAGTGAATAGTAAAAGTAAAGTACACAGTCTAAGATTGAAAAGTGAAAATAATACAGTGAAATAAGTGAAGTGTAAACAATTAGCATTAGAATAAAAGTAGAGTAATAAAAGTGAAATTAGCTTCTAATTTGAGACTCAGCTCGTTTTTGTCTGTGTTTTGACTGAATCTGCTGAGTTCTTGTGTGTCCAATAGTGTTTGTTTGTTTTTATTTTCGATTTGTATTTGTTTATTTTTTCCCAGGATAGAGGATAAAATTGATTTGATGATTATGAGTGTAATGCATACATTTTCTTTGTTTTTAATAATTTTTTAAAGTTTTTTTTAGATTTTTTTTTTCTTTTTCCACTTTATTGATTGATCAAATTGAGTGATCACATGTGATTATGTGATCAAAGGGGAGGGTGTTAGTATTAGATAGCAATATGGCCTACGTGCAGGGCTGTACAAGGACTCTACAAGGACTCCATGTTATGACTATGATGTGACTGTCTCTTTGTGACACGTATGTCTTTCGATGTGTGACGTGACAATGACTATATAAACTGTGTACTGCCTTTATTCTGTCTGAGAGAAAGAAACAGAGTAAACCAGTGGAACTTGAGAGAAACTTAAATAAACTTCCAGAGTTTGGCACACCACGATCCGTCTCTGTCTGCCTAAATCCTAACACCATTTTTCTATACTGTACTATCACTGGCATAACGTAACTCACATGTCGTACTTACATGTCGTAAATTCTCAGTCACAGCAGACAAAAGCATGATATGTCTTCTTTAAAAGGATAGACAGAAGAAGAGATAGTGTAGATTGAGGACTTCTTACCTTTGAGGCCAGTGTTTGTTCGCAGTGCTCCTCTAAGACTCCCAGACACACTGGACACACAGGGCTTCCCTCCTCTGTCATTGGTTCAGTCTCTTCTGGTTTAAATCGTTTTGGAGGCGGGGCTTCATCTGCTTCCTGCTCCGCTTTGGCGTCTGATTGGCTTTCACCCTTTGAGGTCTCCCCTGTGGTGTCATCACTGATGAACTCTTGTAGCTCCTTCAGCAGCTCCTGCACAATGACAACAGGTTTTGTTCAGTTTAATGTAAATAAAATCGAATATGCTTTGAAGCCTGTACTTTTAAATACAAAATAAAGACAATTACTACAATAACCTATAAACTCTCAGACTTTTTTAAAACTGATTTTTCCCCAAGACCTTAAATTTATCTACTTGTATACTTGTGTGCCTACTGCCCACTTCATTGGTTGAGATTGTACCATGTCAATAGACCTCAGCAGTGACATCACCAAAATGTACCTAGGCTAAGCAAGCGTTGATTGGATATCATTCCATTCAGGCTAATAAGGTACGTGACCAGTTAGTAAAATTATAGTTTTATAGCCTACCTTCCTATTTCTCATTTCACAATGCCTTTGAGCATACTGCAAAATTCTACCATAAATCTTTTCCAAACTTTATTAAGGTTTTCACACAAAATTCAAGACATTTCAAGGTCTGGAAATCAGTGTTTCAAAATTCCATACTTTTAATGTACTGTGATTATTGATGATATTAATGCCTTGTTGTTCTATCTTGTTCTGTTAAGCACTTTGAGTTGCCTTGTGTATCAACTGAGCTACACATATTTGCCTTGCCTAAATATAATTTGACTCTTTTAAGTTAGAAAGGCAGTGGGCCACAAACAATGAAATAGAGGGCTGTAATTGGCTCGCGGACCTAAGTTTGGCCTGGCCTGGTCTAGTCTAAACTCTAAAGTAGTAGATTTGCTACCTGGGCTGGTCTTCTGTAAAGCGCCGGGACGTTGACGCAGCAGAAACGTAGAACGCAGCGCGGACAACAGCCGGACGACAGCAGCTTCTGCACCAAAACTTTGTCCTTTTCCTTCAATGGCAACATCTCTGCAAACTCACCTGCTTAAAACATGTTTAGATAAAAGGGTAAGGATTATGAAAATTCATTCATTTTAATGTCCATCTCATCATCACACACATTTCGTACATGTTTGAGCAGGGTTGTAAAGTGTGGTTAGCCTTCACAGCAAGAAGGTCCTAGATTTGTTTCCACCTGTTTGCCCTATCACTAAAAACAATTGCAATAGTCCCCTATAACACCCTCCCTGACCCCTCTTTGTGGGGCTAGGACTTTTCTGAAAAAGAGATTCTGCAATAACAATTATAATAAAAATCATGCTTAGTTACTTCTTTCATCTCCACAAACCTGACTTATACTTGACCTGGAAGAAGCCCTCATTATAGTTTGTTTGGGCTTTAATTATGCTCTCATACTTTAAAGGTACACATGTTGTCTCAAGACTCAAGAATAACATCCTATGACATGTCATTCAGTGATTATCTCGGAGGTCTTTACAAACCTGTTAATTCGCCAACACTATCAAACAGTTGAAACACAAGACACGCAATTATAAAAAACACACTGTCATTGGTCCATAAGGGGCAGAGACCAATATCCACAAATGTTAATGAATGTCCATAGATGATTGCTGAGTGTCCTGGATCATCACCACTGTCATATGACCAATATTTTTCAAAATCATTGGTCATAGAAAATGTTACAGCAGTTACCACGTGACTAATATGAAAGCAAAGTATATTAATCCAAAACACTATATTGTTTGTATTAGTAGGTTCAGCCCAGATAGATAGCAACATAAAACATATAAAGCTCGTATATTATCAACAAGTCAGCCTTAGCCAGTTTAATTTATTGTATGTTTTCTGTATCAATTTGCCATTTAATTAAATCTTTTCTCAAAAATAATATGTTTTAGCATCCTAACATGACACAAACACACATACAGAGACAGATTATTAGCTAGCTTAGGCGCTAGTTAGTCAGACTGAGAACAGCGGAGGAGCTAACTCAGGTTATTCTTATGGCAGTGGGAGAAAGTCACGTTAAAGTTCATATTAAATGCGCACTAAACATTAAACACGAGTAAAAAGCAGCACGCATGTTTTCACCTGTTTGTCACATGGAGGAAGTCGCTGTTGTTTTGGTGGAGCTGAGGTGTTCATTACCTCCCCCACCAGGCGGAGAGGCGCTACTGCAACGTCTTGCCTCGAGAGATAACGGTCAACGGTTACGGTTTAATAAAAAAGTAGAGATGTCAGTTTTAGGTATTGTTACAGGCCTAGTTTATGCATGTACAAATATATTAATTTATGTATTTTTAAATACCGGTCATTTCAGTTTGCATTTGCTACTCGCTGTGATCTAACTAAACTCCATCTCCCAGAATGCCCTGCTGCGGCCGCTCCTCACGTGACTGGCGTGAGGACCAACATGGCGGACGCTGAAGCTGCTGTCAAATCTCTGAGCGGTTTGTTGAACGGAATCACGAAACAAGTTTATTACAACAATCCTGATATCACAGAGGAGCTGCTGAAGAATGAGCTGTACCCGGAAGTGTCGCAGGATGAGTTCAGCGCCCTGCTCGAGAAGATGAGAGGCCTGCTCAAGGTAGTACTGTCTGTGGATGAGGCTAACCATACAGCAACATGAGAGAAAAGAGGCGAAATCAATGTGCTTTTAACATGGAATATAGAGTATAGGCAGGTATAAGTAGGAGGCCAGTCCCTGTGCTCCTCAGAGTCCCAGCAGGAGGCCAGTCCCTGTGCTCCTCAGTGTCCCAGCAGGAGGCCAGTCCCTGTGCTCCTCAGTGTCCCAGCAGGAGGCCAGTCCCTGTGCTCCTCAGTGTCCCAGCAGGAGGCCAGTCCCTGTGCTCCTCAGTGTCCCAGAAAGAGGCCAGTTCCTGTGCTCCTCAGTGTCCCAGCAGGAGGCCAGTCCCTGTGCTCCTCAGAGTCCCAGCAGGAGGCCAGTCCCTGTGCTCCTCAGTGTCCCAGCAGGAGGCCAGTCCCTGTGCTCCTCAGTGTCCCAGAAAGAGGCCAGTTCCTGTGCTCCTCAGTGTCCCAGCAGGAGGCCAGTCCCTGTGCTCCTCAGTGTCCCAGCAGGAGGCCAGTCCCTGTGCTCCTCAGTGTCCCAGCAGGAGGCCAGTCCCTGTGCTCCTCAGTGTCCCAGCAGGAGGCCAGTCCCTGTGCTCCTCGGAGTCCCAGCAGGAGGCCAGTCCCTGTGCTCCTCAGTCTTCGAGTTGGTTCATATGGCTCTAAACATGTCACAGATGTACTCGTGTTGGGGGGGAATACTGGCCAATCGGATCTATTTATGTTCAGAAAATAACACAAAAGGCTGTGCATCTGGTCTGTCCAATGTGACTGTGGTGTCCATATCAAATGAATAAATAAATAAACTTCTACGTCTCTCACCCTCTGTGTTTGTCAGTCCATAGCCTCGGCGGACATGGACCAGGCCCAGTTGGAGGCCTTCCTCACGGCTCAGACCAAACGGCGTCAGGGCGGCTCTGGCCTGAGCTCAGAGCAGGCCGCGGTGCTCTCTCGCTTCTGGAAAAGCCACCGTTCCAAAGTGCGGGAGGCGCTGCTGAACCAGAGCCGCTGGGAGCCGGCGCTGAGGGGCCTGAGCTGGAGGGTGGACGTCCAGGCGGCGCACGGACGCGGGGACACGGCGCCCAGCGGAGCCGTGGCGTTGGTAGAGTTGGAGCTGGGACGAAGCGGAGAGGTGTGTGCAAGAAAGGTCTATTTAATGAACCCACAAAGTTTCCAGAAATACTTTGAAGTCTCTTTTTGCTAAATGTATATAATGCCATTTCTGTTCTCTCTCACAGAGCTCAGAGTTTGTGTGTTTGGAGATGGACGAGACCAAAGTGAACCTCGTCTTGAAGAAAATGGCCGACATTCAGCAAAGCATCGACCGCATCGTTCACCGCTCGCCGCAGAAGTCTGAGGAGGCCTGAAGCAAACTGGAAAAAGACTTTTGAATTTGTGCCTTTTCGATCATTCCAGCTTCAGAGACTATTATAGACTTTTTTGTAAATGTAAATACGTAATAATAACATGTAAATAACCATGTCATTTGTTTGTTAATCAGTCTTTTGTGTTGCTTTCTTATAGGACAATACTGAACCTGTCACTTAATATCTACAATTAAAGCTGAGATACCTAACTTTCAAACCATAAAAAAGTAACTATGAAATAAAAATGTTATTCATTCCTCACTCTCAAAACAGCTCATGTTTCTATCACTTCAAATGAACCAATACATGTTTTTTTCACTTCACTAACTTTGAATCCTTCAACCATGATATTTTGACCCATTAAAACAACAAACAATTAACAACCGTTCAATGGCTCATTTCTACCTCTAGATGGAGCCGTTGCACCACTTGTATCCTTTGTTTATTCTTCGTCAGATGAAAAAAATATATACAATGGCAAAGAAGACGTTCTTGAGATCTTGTTAAGGGCAATAATAAACACATTTTATCAAATTCTCATTTACCACAACTACTGTATTAGAATATGTTTTTTCCTGGGGCTCACACTGTCTATAATCTGTGTGTGAGGTCAGGACTGAGTGGAATTACTGTGTTTGGACGATTTTTGGTAAACAATGACATGAGATTGGATACAGATACAGCAGTCTGGGATCATGTGAGTTTAGTCGGTTACTGTTGAGCCGGAGGTGGGGCTAACAGATGTTTTTTGTGCTGTTTCATGGACTGGAAAGAATATGTCAAAAGACTCGTTTGTCCACAATTCAATTCATGTTTTTTGTTTTTTTTTTAAAACAAGAGAGATGTCCATGTAAACGGCTGCTGCCACTAGGGGGCCCGGGAGCAGACGTGAGTAAGTATCCATCCATTTTCTTTTGCTTTATCAATTGCCAGGTCACAGAGGCAGCAGTCTGAGCAGAGACGCCCAGACTTGCCTATCCACACACACTTCCTCCAGCTCATCTGGGGGAATCCTCCTGAGGCATTCCCAGGCCAGCTGAGAGACACAGTCCCTTCTATGAGTTTTGGGTCGTCCCCTGGTCAACTCCCAATGGGACATTCCCGGAACATCTACCCAGAGAGACATCCAGAAGACAGATGCCCGATGAGCCACCTCAACTGGTTCCTGCAGCGACTCTACTCCGAGCTCCTTCCGTCTGACCCTACTTCTAAGAAAGCGCCCATCCACTCTGACAAAACTTATTTACTATGTCCCCTTCATGCATAAACTTCACAGAGGTCGACACACAAGGCAAAAAAGAGACATTTTCAAATACACATTATTAAAATACAATTAAATCCAGTGCATTCAGACAGATAGCGGTAAACAACAAATGCAAGTCTAAACAAGCAACTATTTTTTGTACATGACTTAAAGGATTCCAAGGTACTATATATAATTCTGGGGAGAGAGCATCCTGTAGTTTAGGAGCCACCGACCCGAAAGCTCAGTCCCCCCGCGATTTGTATTCAGTCAAAGGCAGATAGATGTGTGTATGACCCATTTGGACTTCCATAGGCCTCTTTACACATGTTTTGAGAGATAAACTTATTGTTAAAGTACAAGTTAATGAGTAATAAATTCCCTTTAACAGCCGGCTTTGGGAAGGTTCAAGAATATTTTTGTATCATGCAGTATAATTCCAGGTTTGTTTGTTTTCGTTATTATGGATCCGCTCAATCCTGCTTTTCTTTCTGGGGTTTCTTTGTTCCACTTACAGTCTTCGTCACACTGACACTGACACTCTTTTCTTCCACACCCTCTGTGTTAAAAATAAATACAAAAACAGGCTTTTCATTACAAAACCCTGACGGACTAGAACCTTCTTCCCCTCGCACCCTCCCTTTGTTTAAGAACGCTGTGTTAGAGCACTTTAAACTGTAACTGCTTTTGATGCTTCTTCTGCAGTATTATGTTTCCGTTGTCCATCCATCCATCCATTTTCTTCCGCTTTATCCGTTGCCGGGTCGCGGGGGCAGCAGTCTAAGCAGAGACGCCCAGACTTCCCTATCCACACACACCTCCTCCAGCTCGTCCGGGGGGACCCCAAGGCGTTCCCAGGCCAGCTGAGAGACATAGTCCCTCCAGCGTGTCCTAGGTCTTCCCCGGGGCCTCCTCCCGGTGGGACGTGCCCGGAACACCTCCCCAGGGAGGCGTCCAGGAGGCATCCTGAACAGATGCCCGAGCCACCTCAACTGGTTCCTCTCGACGTGGAGTAGCAGCGGCTCTACTCCGAGCTCCTCCCGTGTGACCGAGCTCCTCACCCTATCTCTAAGGCAGCGCCCAGCCACTCTGCGGAGGAAGCTCATTTCGACCGCTTGTATCCGCGATCTCCTTCTTTCGGTCATTACCCAAAGCTCATGACCATAGGTGAGGGAGGGAACGAAGATTGACCGGTGAACAAGAGCCCGAGATATGTTTCCGTTGTGTGAAGTTGTATTCTCCATCAGCGTTATAATGTATTTAATTTGTATTGTACTTTACTGTAGTTAAAGGGGGAGTGGGGAACCTGAGAGCTGTGTGTGTGTGTGTGTGTGTGTGTGTGTGTGTGTGTGAATGTGTGAGGTTTTGTCCTGTTTTTTGTTGTGTGTTTGTCATCATTTGTCATTTTCTACCCCTTTATTATTCCATTTCTGGGTCGGGGGAGTGGCAATCAGAGCTGCCACTCAAATCTCAACGCATCCAGTCCCTCTGATCCTCCTGCAGGGGGTGGGTTCACAGGATGATGGCTTCTCCGGGATCGAAGACATGGCCTTGGTCTTTCAGCGGGGGCTTCAGGCAATGTGGGGTTAAGTGTCTTGCCCAGGGACACAACGACAGCAGACATCAGTGGGAGCAGAGTTGTGTGTTTGTTTAATTTAATAATTTAGTTTTTTTGTATGTATGTGACAGTTGCTGCTGTAATGCTATTTTTGTATTTGATCTCAAAGGGGCAATTCCTCTTAATAATAAATACATGAATAATAATTCTTTCATCAATAATAAAGTAATAACATTTGTCATCAAAACTAGGTCAGTTCATTGTAATAGTAGTGAGTTTTCTGATTCCCAATGCTAATTCATCAAACGCAAAGTCATTGTCATTATCAGTTGCATGTTCTATCTATATTTATGCATGAGCTTGACCCACTTTGACTTCCACGGTCATCTTTAATCTGCAGTGTTACTGATTTACTGTTACTTATAAAGCCAGAGAAAGTGATAGTGACAAGGATGGCACCACCAATGTTTCTGTCAAGTATGAAAAGTCTGTGGGAACTAGAAGCTCGGGAAACGGATAAATATGCTGTATTCAAGACAACATGTTGAATACCTTTAGAATATGCTTTTACAAGTCAAGAATCGTATTCACACGCATTAACATGTGTAAGTATGAACGCCATGAGGACTGGAACCTATAATGTAGAGCAGGGGTGTCATTCATACGGCCCGCGGGCCGGAACCGGCCCGCCAAGAGATTTGACACGGCCCGTGGCTCATTTATGTAAAAATATAATAAAGTTACATTTTAAAAAGCCGCTCCGCGCCGCGACGCCGCAGCGCCGCGCTCAGGGGTGAGTCCAGAGCGTCTGTAGTGGCTCCACCAGAGCGGTGCTGAAGGAATAACATCTTAAACTACAAGACTCGGCGAAAAATACGGCACTTTGAGCGAAGAATTGAGAAAACAGAAGATAAACCTGTCTGGCCCTGAAGACACAGCAGTCTGTTTGTGCCCAGAGCGAGAGGTTAGTTCTGCTGCTGTAAAGGGAAGCTACCTGTGCTAACAACATTAGCATTAGCATCGCAGCCGCACAGTGAGAGAGAGTTTGTTAAAACTCTCACAGGCTGCAGACATGGTCTGAGAAACCACTCGCTTTTACCAACATGTTGCCATTGATAAGAGACTGATGTTACTGATGTCACATATTCATTTGTGGTGTTACTGAAACTATCAGAGGAGTTTTGAGCGCTGCTGCTGGTGCTGCTGCTGGTTCTGCTGTTGTTGCTGGTGTGTTGGACAGTGTGGACTGGTACCGATGGTAAAAACAGGTGTAGTTACAAAGCTGCAAATGGAGGTGATGATTTTTGGACATTTGACTGTATTTTACACAGAGACACTGCTGCAGTCGTTAAGAATGAATCACGTTATGGAAGTAAAACTTGCTAAGAAGTACAGATGATGGGTGAGAAACCTTCCTTTGCTTTGGTTATGGAAGTTGTTTTATTCATTTCAACTGAATCATGGTCAGTTTGATGCTTTCTCTGTGATAATAACATAACCATGGACCTTACCACACTGAAGATGGTTAATGTGATAATAACATAACCATGGACCTTACCACACTGAAGATGGTTAATGTGATAATAACATAACCATGGACCTTACACACTGAAGATGGTTAATGTGATAATAACATAACCATGGACCTTACCACACTGAAGATGGTTAATGTGATAATAACATAACCATGGACCTTACACACTGAAGATGGTTAATGTGATAATAACATAACCATGGACTTTACCACACTGAAGATGGTTAATGTGATAATAACATAACCATGGACCTTACACACTGAAGATGGTTAATGTGATAATAACATAACCATGGACCTTACACACTGAAGATGGTTAATGTGATAATAACATAACCATGGACCTTACACACTGAAGATGGTTAATGTGATAATAACATAACCATGGACTTTACCACACTGAAGATGGTTAATGTGATAATAACATAACCATGGACCTTACACACTGAAGATGGTTAATGTGATAATAACATAACCATGGACCTTACACACTGAAGATGGTTAATGTGATAATAACATAACCATGGACCTTACACACTGAAGATGGTTAATGTGATAATAACATAACCATGGACCTTACACACTGAAGATGGTTAATGTGATAATAACATAACCATGGACTTTACCACACTGAAGATGGTTAATGTGATAATAACATAACCATGGACCTTACACACTGAAGATGGTTAATGTGATAATAACATAACCATGGACCTTACACACTGAAGATGGTTAATGTGATAATAACATAACCATGGACCTTACACACTGAAGATGGTTAATGTGATAATAACATAACCATGGACTTTACCACACTGAAGATGGTTAATGTGATAACATAACCATGGACCTTACACACTGAAGATGGTTAATGTGATAATAACATAACCATGGACCTTACACACTGAAGATGGTTAATGTGATAATAACATAACCATGGACTTTACCACACTGAAGATGGTTAATGTGATAATAACATAACCATGGACTTTACCACACTGAAGATGGTTAATGTGATAATAACATAACCATGGACCTTACCACACTGAAGATGGTTAATGTGATAATAACATAACCATGGACCTTACCACACTGAAGATGGTTAATGTGATAATAACATAACCATGGACCTTTACACAATGAAGATGGTTAATGTGATAATAACATAACCATGGACCTTACCACACTGAAGATGGTTAAGCTGAGGTGCTGTGTTAAAGTGCTTTTTTCTATCTACCTACTTTACCTTTGTGAGCAGGTTTTCTCTGTAATGAGCCTTAAAACAAAGCTAACACACAAATATTAATATACATATTGTGAAATACCATTTTCAATGTAATATTGTAAATACGCTACATTATTTGCACTATGGAAAACTCACTGTTACATTTAAGTTTGTAACAGAAAACTGAGTATTAAAGAATAGTGTTTTAAAGGAAGTTTTAAATAAATGTGTTTATGTGCACAAAAAGTTGGACTTTGTACCGTTTTTGGATATTTTTGTAGAGCATCTCCTGGTCCGGCCCACTTGAGATCAGATTAGGTTGTATGTGGCCCCCGGACCAAAATGAGTTTGACACCCCTGATGTAGAGAGACAGAGAGAGAGAGAAAGACAGACAGGCAGAGACACAGAGAGAGAGAGAGAGAGAGACAGAGAGAGACACAGAAAGAGAGACAGAGACACACAGAGAGAGAGAAAGAGAGACACACACACAGAGAGAGAGGGAGAAAGACAGAGACACAGAGAAAGAAAGAGAGAGACAGAGAGAGCGAGAGAGGGAGATAGACAGAGACACAGAGAGACAGAGACACAGAGAGAGAGGGAGAGAGAGAGACACAGAGAGGGAGATAGAGATACAGAGAGAGATACACAGAGAGGGAGAGACAGAGAGAGAGAGAGGGAGAGAGAGAGAGACAGAGAGAGAGAGGGAGAGACAGAGAGAGAGAGGGAGAGAGAGAGAGAGGGAGAGACAGATAGAGAGAGAGAGAGACAGAGAGAGAGAGAGAGGGAGACAGAGAGCGAGACAGAGACACAGAGAGACAGACAGAGAGGGAGAGACAGAGAGAGAGGGAGAGATAGACAGAGATAGAGAGTCACACACACACCACTGCTAACCCTCCCATTTCCTTGTACTAACTTGTCAAAGTATGTAAACAGTAAGTTATCTCTGTGATATTGTTATATTTTTATGTAAATGTATATCTGTTAAATCGTTATCTCCAAACATGAAAAATATGTTTTGAGTCAAAATCCCTGTAATTTATTTTGTCCGGTAAAACTAGCTATCTGGGATTATTAGTTAGGAAGGGGAGTCGCTAGCTAGCTAACAACACTGCACGCTACATTACTGTTGAAAGATAGTGTTGTATAAAATGTGTTTATACTTATAATTGTGTTTGGTGTCATTTTAAGTGCAGTAGCTGATTGTAACCGCCTTTTTGTGTTGTGTTATCTTGTGTTATCTATTGTGTTGTGAAACCTAATATTTTAGCCTCATTTCCACCAGCCCTTCTTGGCCCTTGCCTGCCATACCCTTCTTAATTCTGCCCCATTCTACTCTACCCTGGCCTGATTGGGAGCATTTCCACAGGCCCAGTTGAACCAGCATCAGGTAGAATGTATTTGTTGTTCTTTTGGCTGGGAGAGTGTGTGTTAATGAATGCACCTCTCTGGATTGTTGCCTTGGGCTGATCTGAAGCCGTTGACCCCAAAGTCGCACGCACACAAACCTACACCCTGAACTATTGTACATGTTTTTAGAGGTAGAGGAAACCGTAGCCCCCGGAGGAAACTTGCGCAGACACAGGGAGAACATGCAAACTCAATACAACCCAAGACCTTCTAGCAGTGAATCTAAATGCAGCGCCACCATATCGTACTTTTTAGTTCCTGATTGGCAGAGTAGAGTAGAGTAGAGTAGAGTAGAGTAGAGTAGAGTAGAGTAGAGTAGAGTAGAGTAGAGTAGAGTAGGGCTGGTGGAAACAGGGCTAGAGAATGGTTTCCTGAATGTACCTGCAGTACATGTGTGTTACTGTAACAACCTGTAACCGCCGTATTGGCTAAACATTTGTAATATTTTCATTCATTCATTTTCAACCCTTTTATTAGTCCATTTCTCAAGGCACCAGTCCCTCTGATCCTCTGCAGGTGGTGGGTCCACAGGAAGATGGCTGCTACATCCGTGGTGCCACAGCTTTGGTGTTTCAGCAGGAGCTTCAGGCAATGTGGGGTTAAGTGTCTTGCCCAAGGATACAACAACAGCAGACATTAGGGGGAGTAGTTGGAGTAGGTCCAACTGCTATTATGCATAGATAAAAAAAATTGTCCACTCACTTTTCACCCTTCACGCCCTCCGCGCCCTCCGCGGGCGGTTATCCCTCTCTAAGCTCGGGTCCTCTCCCAGAGGCCTGTGAGCTTGAGGGTTCTGCGCAGTATCTTTGCTGTTCCTAGCACTGCACATTTCTGGACCGAGATGTCCGAGGTTGTTCCAGGGATCCGCTGTAACCACTCTTCTAGCTTTGGGGTCACCGATCACCACGGGCACTACTGTATGTCACCTATGTCACCTTTATATATATATACATATATATATATAAATATATATATATATGAATAATGTAAAAAATATATTATTTGATTTATCCTTTGATTTGATATTATTATTATTTGGACCTGAACAAGGGTATGTTTGTGGGTGGGGGGTGGGGGGCCTGCAGGGGGATTTGACATACTACTCTACAATTTATCATGTTGTTGTTCAAGATTTAAATCCAAATCCTTGGACAAATGTGGAGTTAGCTAACCCATTTATTGAGAATGAGGAGTCACGTGATAATTTGGGCGGGGTCTAATCCGGTCGGCCATGTTGATAGGATCCTCTATCGGTTGCCAGGGGCAACGCCACTAACGCTCAATATATACAGTCTATGCTAACGCTCCAGAGGTCTTTAACTTAAGCGCGTTTATTATTTCGGCAGTAGATACATCTACGATTACAACACTAGCAAGACAGTTAATGGAGAAAGTGAAGGCGAAAGGAAATGGACCGTACAGGGAAAAGCTTCTACCTACGGCAAAACAACGTTATTTGGAGAAGCTCTCAGACATACAACAGGTAGACCCATACGAGCTTCCTGCAGCGGAGTACGTGCACGTACATGGATATAGTGAATTACCTTGTTTTCGGTGTTAGTTATTATACAATGCAGGAGTTTAGAAGTCACAAGTCACTGGAGAGTTACGAGGACTTGGCCATCTACAAGCCTCCAGGCGGTGAAAACACCGTTGTACTTGCACTAACAGCAGTATTACTATTTTATTATGTTGTCCATCTTTTCATGCTGAAATATTTATACGTTGACACCACACGTTCTTTTCTTAAGCTGAATAGTGGCACTATTCGGCTTAAGAAAAGAACGTGTGCATTCAAAGTATAAATATTTCCAGCATGTAAACATAAACAACATAATAATGAAATACTATAATTAGTGCAAAAGAACAAAAAACATACAAAAAAAACCCCAATTTTTTATTGTTTGGATGTTGTTTGTTCTTTTGCACTAATAACAGTATTATTATTACTTATGTTGTTTATGTTTACATGCTGGAAATATTTATACTTTTAATGCACACGTTCTTTTCCTGAGCCAAATTGTGTTTTTTTGTTGGTATGTTTGGTTCTTTTGCACTATCAGCAGTGTTACTATTTTATTATTATGTTGTCCGTCTTTTCATGCTGAAATATTTATACGTTGACTGCACACGTTCTTTTGCACTGTTAACTTTTCCAAGAGATTACACCCCCCCTCCAAAAAAATGTTAATTTCTCAATAAATATTGCTTTGCCACATGAAGTTGTTTCAAACATTTATTTCGAAGAAATTAAAAAGGCAAGGCAAGTTTATTTGTACAGCACAATTCATGTTACAAAACAATTCAAAGTACTTTAAATAAAAAAATAAGAAGCATTACAGCTGGGTGCAGAAGAAGCATTAAAAAGTAACAGAATAAAAAGCATGATTTAAAATTAAAAACAAAAATTCATAAGAAAAAGATAACAGACAAGTAATTCCAGCTCAAAAGAAGCCGTGCAGATTTGTACATTAGAATAAAAAATATTCAAAAGCAGCTGAGAACAGGTGGGTCTTTAACCTGGATGTAAACAAACTGAGTGTTTCAGCTGATCTGAGGCTTTCTGGGAGTTTGTTCCAGACATGTGGAGCATAGAAGCTGAATGCAGCTTCTCCGTGTCTGGTTCTGACTCTGGACTCGGATCCAGATGACATGAGTGGTTCTGGTTGGTTCATAAGTTATGGACAAGGCACTCAAACAACACTTTTGCACATGTTCGTTAAGGCACAGCAAACAGTGACAATCTTATCTAAAGGCATTAGGTTTTCACCCTCACATTTAAACAGATGGCTGAGGTGCTGGATAGGAAGGTCTAAACTGAGGCGCATTAGAGTCAATAGGACAAGCTGGAAGGGTGAGAGCTTCCTCATCCTTCCTTGAGGCAGCTGCTGGGCTTGGGCTGGCGATGGGGTCTGCTGGGCTTGGGCTGGCGATGGAGGCTGCTGGGCTTGGGCTGGCGATGGGAGCTGCTGGGCTTGGGCTGGCGATGGGAGCTGCTGGGCTTGGGCCGGCGATGGGGGCTGCTGGGCTTGGGCCGGCGATGGAGGCTGCTGGGCTTGGGCTGGCGATGGAGGCTGCTGGGCTTGGGCTGGCGATGGGGTCTGCTGGGCTTGGGCTGGCGATGGAGGCTGCTGGGCTTGGGCTGGCGATGGAGGCTGCTGGGCTTGGGCTGGCGATGGGAGCTGCTGGGCTTGGGCCGGCGATGGGGGCTGCTGGGCTTGGGCCGGCGATGGAGGCTGCTGGGCTTGGGCTGGCGATGGAGGCTGCTGGGCTTGGGCTGGCAATGGAGGCTGCTGGGCTTGGGCTGGTGATGGAGGCTGCTGGGCTTGGGCTGGTGATGGAGGCTGCTGGGCTTGGGCTGGGAGTGATGGCTGCTCCAGATGCTGGGTCCTGCGCTTTACTTGCCGCTGATATCGCGCTCCATCTGTTTCTTTAACATTATTGTGGCCTAACCGCAAGGATGGTGTCCAGTCAGGGTGATTCTCCAACATCTCATATGATGGTTTACCTAGAACAGAATAATCTATGTAGTTAATGCTTTAAACTGGCAACAAGGTAGCATAATGTCATGAACAGAATCTCAACTATTTCTAGCAATCTCATAATCTCATATAATGGTTTACTTACATCAGATTAATAAGATTATTAAACAATCTGGAATCTAAAGAAATATTAAACAAGAAGGTAACGCTATTCATGGTTTCATAAAAGGGCTCAGGGGGTAGTGGCAACACAAGACAAAAAAAAAGTTTGGGCACCACTGGTTTAGAGAACATAAGAGACAGAGACAAACGCACTTTGAGTGCCCATATTCCACCAACAAGGTAGGATAATGAGCAGAAACTTAAATATTCTTAGTTAACATTAATGGTTGGCCATTAAGCATTTTCATAGAGGCAACAGTTTGTTAGATAGTTAGCTAGGCAGCTAACTTAAGATGCACTTCAGTGTTTGCAACATTAACAGCTAGGTAACCTACACTTCTTAACTTTAAAAAAACAACATAAAGACATTTTAGGACGTACCCGAGTGAAAATGCAGAGAACACACTCTCATCGACTGGGGGTGAGATCGAAAGTAAGGTCCTTTCTTCTTATTGCAGCCAACCAAGCCATCCGGCGTCTCTTCGTCAGGTCAGACACTTGCGCTCCCTGATGTTGTATCCATTTTGGTAGCCTAAAAAAATGTAAACCGTTGTTCCTACGTTTTCCTTTCTTATTGTGTGAGGTACTGGAGCAGTTTTTAACACAGCACTGAGCTCCAGGCATGGTAAAACAGAAATAGCGATGACCTCCTTTGCTACTGAGTTAAAGAGCGACTAAACACCAAATCAACTTTTTTCAACTCGTAAACTCCATAAATATATTTATTGTAGTGCTCTCTACATATCCTAGTCATTTTTTTGACATTTTAGTTCAAATTAGATAAAATATCACTTTTGAGCCAAAAAACGTCTGTGTGGCGCCCTCTCAACCTTTTTGGTGGTACTACATTTTAATTTGGTCCTGGCCTCTCCATTGACTCTGAAGTTCTCTATGGCCCAGTCCCAATACCCACACTGCACCCTACGCCCTCCTATGAAGTGTGCATTTGTTTGAAGTGCGCGCAAGGGTTTGAGTGCGCAGGTTGCAAGTGTGCACAAAAGGCGGAATTGGGACAGTGCACACTGAGTGCAGGTTACGTCATCGACTCGTCAAGAGATGGTCATTTTCAGACCTAAACTTTGTCTGACCCTTTGGGAAACAAATTGAATTGCTTCACACATGTTAAAATACATGTATATTAATGGTTTCTAATTAGAGATAGCTGTATAATTTTAAGTTAAATGTGGGTAACTAACTATCTGGTCAGTTTTTATACATTCTAAGATTATTGTACTAAGTGTAAAGTTTAAATTGAATGTTATATGAACTCTTGCTTTAAAAAGTTATTAAATTGTTAAAACACAATGTCCGTAATTCTTCATCAGACGTTTATGCTTCTTTCCAAGTAACATAGCAAAACTTATTTACACACATACTGCATATATATTTCAAAATGTATATTTAAATGCATTTTCCCGACGTTTTGGTGTGTACCGCAAAGAATTATGGGCAATATCCTTCGCCAGAGTGCGCATAGATGCAGGCTACGGCAAAGTGTGGATCAGGGGCGCAAAGGGGGCGGGGCCAAAGACCTCCCTGGAGAATTGGGACACCCTACGCACTCGCACCCTTTATCGGGAACGCGCAAATGAGGGGCGCAAGGGTGGAAGTGCGAGTATTGGGACGGGGCCTATGACATCAGTTGTTTTGTGTGACGTCAGTCTGTCAGAGCCAGTGATATAAACCCATCCAACTCTCACACACGCCCCATCTGCAGGTTGGAGTATTCTGGCGCCATCTAGTGGATTAAAATTAAATTACATGAGTGATTCTGAGATTATTGAGTGTGATTAGGTTCAGGTGTGTAGCTTTACAATTATCTTAGTGTGTAATCAAGGGTGGAATGAGACTTTCTGGTCTGTAAACTATTGCTTTAAGCAGCAATGACAACTGCCTGTTTTTTTTTGTGTGATAAGTGAGCTGTCAATCACAGCCCAGACCACGCCCAACTCTAAGCCCCCCTTCTTGTCCCTTGGTCCTCCAGGCAACGCCCTTTTAAGAGAACATTTTCAAATCTTCATGTGGGCGGAGTCAGGCTGGGCACAGGTGTTTAGTCGCTAACGGTTTGCCGCTGGGTTCCTACCATCATGGCGGAGACGGGGAGGGTCCCGCGCTATCGAGGGGAGGGGCTCTGTGCTATGACGACAACTCCTCACTCTCAATAGGTAAAGGAGTTTTACAAGCCAATGTTTTTATTACGACTGTGATGTGGCACTACTCTGTTGTAAAAGCCACAGAGGGAGGAGCAGAGGTTTTTTGGGAGGAGCTCATTTCCTGCTGCTCTAAAAAAAAAAAACCAAATCCCTTCACCTTCTGTGTTCAGAGAGTAAGAAGAGACGCAGCCAGAGCCACACCGAGGAGACTATTGTCATTCAAAACCTGCGGCTGATCTGCACCGGGTCCGATGAACAAACCATGTGAGATTTCCCCATGAGGCGGTAGAGAGAGAGCTTCAGGTGAGCGGGCATTTGTTGTTCTTTGTGAAGTTTTTAGAGCTAGTTGAGATGTTTCTATAGATTCTTATGTCTGTGAATGTTGTGTGCTGCTTGCCTTCTCCTGTGTGTACGCTGCAACAGTGAACTTTCCCCTCTGTGCGACTAATACAGGTTCATGTATCTTCAATCAATCAACTTTTATGTGTAGAGTACCTGTGCTATACAGAAGGCAACACAAAGCACCACAACCCAGGTCACATCAAGCAAATCTGTCTCTCTCTCTCTCTGTCTCTGTTTATGTCTCTATCTTTCTCTGTCCTGTTTCTCTCTCTCTCTCTATCTGTCAGCGTCTCTCTCTGTGTTTCTGTCTCTCTCTCTGTCTCTGTCTCTCTCTGTGTTTCTGTCTCTCTCTCTGTCTCTGTCTCTCTCTGTGTTTCTGTCTCTCTCTCTGTCTCTGTCTCTCTCTGTGTTTCTGTCTCTCTCTCTGTCTGTCTCTCTGTGTTTCTGTCTCTCTCTCTGTCTGTCTCTCTGTGTTTCTGTCTCTCTCTGTCTCTGTCTCTCTCTGTGTTTCTGTCTCTCTCTCTGTCTCTGTCTGTCTCTCTGTGTTTCTGTCTCTCTCTCTGTCTCTGTCTCTCTCTGTGTTTCTGTCTCTCTCTCTGTCTCTGTCTCTCTCTGTGTTTCTGTCTCTCTCTCTGTCTCTGTCTCTCTCTGTGTTTCTGTCTCTCTCTCTGTCTCTGTCTCTCTCTGTGTTTCTGTCTCTCTCTCTGTCTGTCTCTCTGTGTTTCTGTCTCTCTGTGTTTCTGTCTCTCTCTCTGTCTGTCTCTCTGTGTTTCTGTCTCTCTCTCTGTCTCTGTCTCTCTCTGTGTTTCTGTCTCTCTCTCTGTCTGTCTCTCTGTGTTTATGTCTCTCTGTCTGTCTCTCTCTGTGTTTATGTCTCTCTCTCTGTCTCTCTCTGTGTTTATGTCTCTGTCTCTGTCTCTCTCTGTGTTTATGTCTCTCTCTCTGTCTCTGTGTTTCTGTCTCTCTCTCTGTCTCTGTCTCTCTCTGTGTTTATGTCTCTCTCTGTCTCTGTCTCTCTGTGTTTGTCTCTCTCTCTGTCTCTCTCTGTGTTTATGTCTCTCTCTCTGTCTCTCTCTGTGTTTATGTCTCTCTCTCTGTCTCTGTGTTTATGTCTCTCTCTCTGTCTCTGTCTTTCTCTGTGTTTATGTCTCTCTCTCTCTCTGTCTCTCTCTGTGTTTATGTCTCTCTCTCTGTCTCTGTCTCTCTGTGTTTGTCTGTCTCTGTCTCTCTCTGTGTTTATGTCTCTCTCTCTGTCTCTGTCTCTCTCTGTTTCTCTCTCTCTCTCTGTCTCTGTCTCTCTCTGTGTTTATGTCTCTCTCTCTGTCTCTGTCTCTCTCTGTGTTTATGTCTCTCTCTCTGTCTCTGTCTCTCTCTGTTTCTCTCTCTCTCTCTGTCTCTGTCTCTCTCTGTGTTTATGTCTCTCTCTGTCTCTGTCTCTCTCTGTGTTTATGTCTCTCTCTCTGTCTCTCTCTGTTCTCTCTCTCTCTCTCTGTCTCTGTCTCTCTCTGTGTTTATGTCTCTCTCTCTGTCTCTGTCTCTCTCTGTGTTTATGTCTCTCTCTCTGTCTCTGTCACTGTCACTCTCCCTGTTTCTCTCTCTCTCTCTCTGTCACACTCCTGGAGGCAGAGGTGTGTCAAAAAGAGATTCGTGTGTAAAACGGAGCCTGTGCGTAGCCCTTAGGCTTTTTTCCGTTCTTCTCTTCGTACAACGTGGTTATTTACACACAGATTGTTCTGCTACAGATACAAATGTCAAATTACACACACACAAATCTGTTTACGCACACACACAGTCCAAGTTACACTTGCGATTCTGCGAAGGCAGGACTGCGTCAAAAGATTTGTGTGTAAAAAAAAAAAACTTGAGTGTAAAATGTCCTTTTTTTTTTTTTTTTTACACACACAAATCTTTTTACGCACACACGAATCTTGATGCATACATACAAATCTATTTACACACGCACACATATTTCTTTTACACACACATACATCTGGTTACGCACGCACAAATCTTTTTACGTACACACAAGTATTAATGAAACAATAATAGCTCCATACAAATGATCGCTTTCTTCAAGGTGAGAATGTTAAATGGTTTGAATCTACACATTACAGTAAAAATACGATTAGAAAAAAACAAACATTAAGATCACAATAAATATTAAAAACATAGAGAATAAAACATCACACACAGGATTAAAATCAACAGCCGCAGTGCATTAAAAAGAGAAAAAATAAAAGCTGTTTTTATCTTAACTGATTTTAACCTGGATTTGAGTAGAAGCCTGTCTCACGTTTTCAGGAAGACTGCTCCAGATTTTAGCTGCATGGATCTGAAACGCTGCCTCCTCATGTGTAGTCCTGACTCTGGCACCAGCAGGAGGAGCCTACTTCCTTATTGTGCGTCTTCATTATGCAAACTATGGATATTTTATTTACATTTGCTTCTTTATGAGGCTAAAGCAGTGATGTCAGAGTCGGACTCAACTAAAACTGATTTGCTTCAAGCCGAGGCCGAACTGGTTCAGTGGCATTGCCCGGCGGTAAGGAAGGGGGGATACTTTAATTGTATGGCGCTAACATATATCTGGCATGTGTGTGTATGTGTGTGTGAGTTTGTGTGTGTGTGTGTGTTTTGTCTGTCTTACACCATCTGTGGTAGTGTCCTGTGTACTTTAGGACACACACACACACACACACAAATATAAAACCTTATTCAAACCCACCCCTCGTTGCTCCCAGGCACAACTGTACATTTATCAAAAGCAATTTACCAACTTTAAGTCCAGGGATGGTGTCATTATGAATGTTTCTCAATCAGGTCAGATTTGTGAACTTAGATCCACACCCACAGAATGTTTGAGCTCCAATTATCACTTTTGTCTCCGAGGGTTGGACCTGTAAATGCTTGTCTCCTGACTCTGCAATATTCAAGCTTAAAACTTGGCTTAAGGGCAGCTAGAAAATACAGTCAGAAAAAGAAAATGCAGTTGGAAAAAGAGCAGAATTGTTGATTCGCGCAGACACTGATACGAGGCTGAGATCCACAAAACATTCAGATTTAAACCTTAAATTCAGAAACACAATTGGGAAGAAATGTTGCTCCAAGATTTTAGTTTTTTTGCTCAGTGCGAATGAGCCTAAAGCAGGGGGGCCCAAACTTTTTAGCAAGAAGACCACTTTAGTTCCTCAGAGTTGAGCCATGTTTCATTATTATTCGTTGTGTCCATACCCACATGCGAAAGCCAGATCAGCTGAAGTTAAGTAGGGCAGGGCCTGGTTTGTATTGTGATGGGAGACCTCTGGGAACACAAGCCACAGTGGGGCGGCTGCGGCTGTAAAGTGCCAAACTGCTGTTGTGTCCTTAGGCAAGACACTTCACCCACATTGACTATAATGAGTTTGGTGTGTGTGAGTGAGTGTTTGGGTGGTGGTGGCAGTGTGGCCCAGGGCAGCTGTGGCTACAATAGTAGTTTATCACCACTGTGTATGGAGAGAATGAAGATAGAAATATTGTCCAGAAAAGCGCTATATAAAACCAGTGTATTAAATTCAGAGCTGAAGTTGGCTGAATGACAAATGTTACCATCTCACCAGTTGCAGTCATGCTATCTACACCATTTTGTGACTCAAAAATAAATGTCAGTAAAATCAAAGTTTTTATACACAAATACAGTGGATTTTGGCACAAGGGGGAAAGATGTTGTTTTGACTTTCAATGACACTATCAATAACAGAGCGTAAAAAAGGACTCGTTTTTTTTTCCCATATTGACTGAAAAAGAGACCAGTGACATTTTTTTTTTCTATTGGACCTCAGTTTTACAAACAGAAAAGACATTTATTCCCCAGGATGTGAGGCGTAGAGTAATGCGGCGCGGACTCAGGACAGCGGCCTCACATGTTCCTCACAACATCTGTCACTCCCCAAGGGCAGGCCTGGCTCACTTTTGTTTTGTTCTAAAAATGTGCAGACTCTGTCCACAGTTAAAAAACCTCAAATTAAATATTCATTACAAGACAAGAGACACGAGCAATGAATAATGAAGTTTATAGGTTTTGAATCTCTCGCCCCAAAAACCTCGGGTCACTTCTTGCTTACACACTGAGGCTCGAGGGTCAGAACCACTCTGCATTTAACCCGCCTCCCGACCTAGTCCTGTTACAGATTCTAGACTAATGTAGTGGAAATTATAAAAGCAATAATAAACCTGTTTCGAGGCTGTTGTGGGTGAAACAGGTCATCGAACTACACACACGTCACATGAGGGACAAACAAGAGTTTAGCTCTTTAGAAGACGGAAGTTTCATTTGATCTAAATATTTTCACTTAATTTGATTTTGATTCCATTTATTTGTGTATAGCCCTATATCATAACGGCAGGATCCAGGGCTGAGGCTGTAGATCCAGGACTAGAGGCTGTAGATCCAGGACTAGAGGCTGTAGATCCAGGACTAGAGGCTGTAGATCCAGGACTAGAGGCTGTAGATCCAGGACTAGAGGCTGTAGATCCAGGACTAGAGGCTGTAGATCCAGGACTAGAGGCTGTAGATCCAGGACTGAGGCTGTAGATCCAGGACTGAGGCTGTAGATCCAAGGCTAGAGGCTGTAGATCCAAGACTGGCTGTAGATCCAGGACTGAGGCTGTAGATCCAGGACTGAGGCTGTAGATCCAGGACTGAGGCTGTAGATCTAGGACTGAGGCTGTAGATCCAAGGCTAGAGGCTGTAGATCCAAGACTGAGGCTGTAGATCCAGGACTGAGGCTGTAGATCCAGGACTGAGGCTGTAGATCCAGGACTGAGGCTGTAGATCCAGGACTGAGGCTGTAGATCCAGGACTGAGGCTGTAGATCCAGGACTGAGGCTGTAGATCCAGGACTGAGGCTGTAGATCCAAGGCTAGAGGCTGTAGATCCAGGACTGAGGCTGTAGATCCAGGACTGAGGCTGTAGATCCAGGACTGAGGCTGTAGATCCAGGACTGAGGCTGTAGATCCAGGACTGAGGCTGTAGATCCAGGACTGAGGCTGTAGATCCAGGACTGAGGCTGTAGATCCAGGACTGAGGCTGTAGATCCAGGACTGAGGCTGTAGATCCAGGACTAGAGGCTGTAGATCCAGGACTAGAGGCTGTAGATCCAGGACTAGAGGCTGTAGATCCAGGACTAGAGGCTGTAGATCCAGGACTAGAGGCTGTAGACCCAGGACTGTGGCTATAAAAACATGTCATATCCTTGTTAAGTTTCCTTTTCGCTTTGTTTATAAAGAATGCAAATCACTGCTTCAGCACACACACACACACGCACACGCACACGCACACACGCGCACACACCTGCCCACCACCTCTCCCAACACACTTCTGTCAATCTCTCGCAAATACATTTCCACATGGTGACTTTCCGGTTAGGCCTGCACACCTGCACCCACCAACTGACACATACGCACACACACACACACACACACACACACACACACACACCTGCACAGACTTGTCCATACTCTAGTCTGCCCTGTAGTGAACTCAGCCGCAGAGAACGCAGTATTCTTTATGACGCCGTGAGTAATGATGGTGTTTTAGTTCACATGAGATAAGATTGAGCAGATGGCGGAAATGTGTCATTGCTATAAACATTTGAATGGTACACAAGTAGTGGGTCGAAGTAGTAGTAATAAAAACACTAGTAAAAGTAGTAGTAGGTGTTATATTTGTAATGGGTAAAAGACCGTTATGAAATATTATCGAGCTGTTAAACCAGTTAGAGCGAGATGTTCGAATGTCTTGTTTCCATTGTTAATGAAAATCAGGAATGATCAGTTGTAAACTAGAAACTTGCAATGGCTGAAGCCATTGCGATTGACTGCGGAACAGATCTAATGTGGAAATCTGCTAAAAAAAATCCTTGAAATCCTTTAAAAGGCCTTGAAACTGTTAAAATACTTGATAGATATTTGAAACTCCTGAAGTCCTTGAAATTGTTGAAACCTTTAAACTCCTGAAATCCTTGAAACTGTTGAAACATTGAAACTCCTGAAATCCTTGAAACCCCTATTAAGTTCCATTATACTGGTTTATATGTAAAAAAAAAACCCTATTAAGTTGCATTATACTGGTTTACATGGAAAAATCCCCATTAAGTTGCATTATACTGGTTTACATGAAAAAAACCCTATTAAGTTGCATTATACTGGTTTACATGAAAAAAACCCTATTAAGTTGCATTATACTGGTTTACATGGAAAAATCCCTATTAAGTTGCATAATACTGGTTTACATGGAAAAATCCCCATTAAGTTGCATTATACTGGTTTACATGAAAAAAACCCTATTAAGTTGCATTATACTGGTTTACATGGAAAAATCCCCATTAAGTTGCATTATACTGGTTTACATGAAAAAAAAACCCTATTAAGTTGCATTATACTGGTTTACATGTAAAAAACCCTATTAAGTTGCATTATACTGGTTTACATGTAAAAACCCCTATTAAGTTGCATTATACTGGTTTACATGGAAAAATCCCTATTAAGTTGCATTATACTGGTTTACATGGAAAAATCCCTATTAAGTTGCATTATACTGGTTTACATGGAAAAATCCCTATTAAGTTGCATTATACTGGTTTACATGGAAAAATCCCTATTAAGTTGCATTATACTGGTTTACATGGAAAAATCCCTATTAAGTTGCATTATACTGGTTTACATGTAAAAACCCCTATTAAGTTGCATTATACTGGTTTACATGGAAAAATCCCCATTAAGTTGCATTATACTGGTTTACATGAAAAAAAAAACCCTATTAAGTTGCATTATACTGGTTTACATGAAAAAACCCTATTAAGTTGCATTATACTGGTTTACATGAAAAAACCCTATTAAGTTGCATTATACTGGTTTACATGGAAAAATCCCTATTAAGTTGCATTATACTGGTTTACATGGAAAAATCCCTATTAGGTTGCATGATTACACTGAAGTCCTTCCTTGAAACTGCTGAAGTCCTTGAAACTGCTGAAGTCCTTGAAACTGTTGAAGTCCTTGAAACTCTTGAAATCTTGAAACTGCTGAAATCCTTGAAACTGTTGAATCCTTGAAACTGTTGAATCATTGAAACTGTAGAAATGTCTGAAAGAGCTGAAGTCCTATTAAAATGCATGGGCCTATTAAAATGCATTGCAGAATTCTCAATGCAGATTTTTGTCCGATTGCGGAAAAACCGGAAATCGCTGAAGTCCCAAAAGTAATAGCAATAATCTCCCAAACATGTGGAACGTTTTGATGTATAACTTGTGGAAATTGTTGAAAATGTGAAAGCTGTGAAACGTGTCAAAAAAAATGACGGAATAAAGAAATACAAAACCAATGGTTGACTGCGGAAGGTTCCGCAGTCAATCAATAATATATATCATCCTATGTTTCAACACACCGAACCAAACACTCTCCGACCCTACACCTCTCTCCTGCTTCCCGCTCTATCTCTCTCACTCTCTTGCATCCACATTATTTTATTCAGTGCTTAGTTTTGGATTCTTCTGCTAAATCATTGCAAAGAGTAGCTCCACGCACCAAGATAGACATCGATTTTGAATGAGTTAAAATGATCACAAATATCGGGAGGTGTTCTGGGCCCGTCGCACTGGGAGGAGACCAGGGAAAGACCAGGGGGAGACCAGGGAACGGCCCAGGACACGGCCCAGGACACGGCCCAGGACACGGCCCAGGACACGGCCCAGGACACGGCCCAGGACACGGCCCAGGACACGGCCCAGGACACGGCCCAGGACACGGCCCAGGACACGGCCCAGGACACGGCCCAGGACACGGCCCAGGACACGTTAGAGCAGGGGTCTCCAACCTGTAGCTCGGGAGCCACCAGTAGCTCGCCAAAGGAATTAGAATTTAAAACTCGTCTTATCGGACTCATTCTGCCGTCACCTGCTCCCCACACACTTCCAGCACCAACGTTGATAAGACAAATGGAAAACTATAAACGCTGATGCAGTTTCTGAGACAATATTAAGCTTGTGTTGATTCAGCAACGAAACACCTGTTCAGACCGAGCTGAAGTCACCAGTGAAATATGGACATAGAGAAACAGGACGAGCCCCGAGAGACCCGCACTGGACTGTGTTCTGCGGACCCAGAAAGCATCCGGTGTTGGACAAGAGGGAGATTTTTATATGTTTGATCATAATGTATTAATCATCTAAAGACATAGGGATGAATATTAACTCATTGACTGCCATTATTTGGGTATTTGCCACGTACAGTACAGTATTTGGGATTGGTGACTGGTGATTTCTGTCAAACAAAACTAGCTAGAAACAAACCTTATTTTCTGATGAAAGTAGACATTCCAATCTTTCAGAATCTGGTTTCATATTTCACATAGTCATAGAACACATTATTCTGTGGGTCTTGAGAATCAGTGAAATGATCAGAAACGGCAGGCACTCAATGTTAATAATAGAAATCTGGGATAAAAGGGGATTTACCAGGAACTAAACAAGGATAAACTATTAGTACATTATGATTTTTAATTTTTTATTTTTTACCTCTACTCACTCTACTTACTAAGTGATAAAACAGTTCATTGAAAGGCTGAATGCTAAAGACCAAATTTAGTATTTAGCCTTTAGCTTATTGCTAAAGGCTAAATCGGTAAGTTGCTATAGTAACACAGCACATGTTATTGAAATCTATCTATAGGGGTTAAAAGGAAAATGTATATGTATTTATGTCAAACAACTGAATCCTGTATGAACCTGAAAAAAATGAAGATAAATGAATTAAAGATAAACTACTCACGTTTCAAAAATAAGTGTATTAAAAGAATAAACTACTATGAACCACTAGAGGGATACAGAAAAAGTCCCAAAGTTACGAAGACCCAAAAAGGTACACAATACATTACAATACAATACAATACAATTTATTCTTGTATAGCCCTAGGTCACAACAGAAGTCATCTCAGAGGACTTAACAAAACCATTGAAATCACCAACACAGGTCAGAGAATCAACAGTTAAAACACATGAAGAATATAAAGCACACACAGAAGAAAATGTCCATACATGTTGTAGAATGCTAAAGTGTCCTGATCATCACCAATCCTTTCTGTTGGACACTAACTGTCCAACAAGACCCTCCTCCATCGACAAGGAAAAACTCTTAAAAAACCCAGTGGGAAAAAGTGAGAAACCTTGGAGTTTCTCACTTTTTTACCTTACACACACTGAGTAATTGCAATTCTGAAACTAAAAGCCGTCAATTTGACTGCTCTGGGAGTTCTACTGTGAGAGAAAGAAATTAATTGCAAACATTTCTGGATGTACTAAGCCAGAACTGTTTATATATTTGGCCGTGTTATAAGTTCTGCTTCTCTGTCCCGTCATATTTGTGAAAAAGCTGAACTTATATACTTTTTGTCCATATACACTGTAACCAATCAACCAATAGATTAATTCTCTTCATTTACAAACATATTTATAGAAGTTCATACACAAAGGTTTTAAGGGACCTTCCAGGAGCTGCATACAAGGCCCTAAAACACTAAAAAATAAAAACAAGAAACAACATTTGCCATTTAAACTTTTAGATTAGGGTCCAATTCAGACTGATTTTAGCTTCTCTGGAATTTTAAGCAAAAATTGACAAAACAAAACCCTCTCCTCAGCTCTGTCTCTCCCACAGATTAGCATCATAAAGCATTGTTCACTTTGTCAGGCTGAAACCAAAACCCAGATCCATATGAACCTCTCATTGCTTAAAGGCAAAGCACTATATGACAATTATAGGCCAGAATATTCACAGCAGCAGTCTCTTCTCCCATCCTCTGACAAAGGAAACCCATATATTTCAATAATTCAATTACTTTTATAGGGGTAGCTTGGGTCTTCCTTCTATAGTCTGCAGCCTCTGGACATGTGACTGTTAATTGGAAAACCGTGATTCCCTGGGAGCCTGTTTGCAAACCTGAACGCAGAGCAAGAAATGCCGCTGTACATGTGTGGTGTCGCAGTAGTTTTAGTAATAGAATTGGTTTAAGTCAGTCCGATGTTTCCTTGCGTGGGCCTATACCCTGGCTTTGCTGTAAGTTGACCTTGTCTTTCTATGCTACTATTCTCTATCTCAACCCACTTTACTTTCTCGCCCCACGCTGTAGATCCAGAGAGGAGCAGAGATGAGCCCATCGTCCAGGAAAATCCACATGATCTGCGCCTTTTTGGCTTTCAACGTCGTCGGATGCGTTTTTATTGGACTCTCTTGGACTTTGAAGGAAGCCCGTCCAAAAATCTGCATCCCAAAAACCCCATTTTGGCGGAAAATCCCTCTGAGCGACTCCTTTTGGAACCGGGAGCAACAGCGGTTCGATTTCATCCACAATCCTAACTTTAACACGACTCCGACGGAGCTTTCTGATTGGGCAAATGACACCGTGCCGTTCTCCAATTCGTGTGAGCCAGATACGAGGGTCCAACGGCAAATTTCGGACTACAATTTACTCCCAAAACTGTTCCAAGACTTTCTACTTTACTCCCGGTGTCGGTCCTACCCCATGTTAAGCAACCAGCCCAGAATCTGTGAAGATGCGCCGTTTCTTCTGCTGGTGGTCAAGACCTTGTTGCCGCACTTTGAAAGGAGGCAGGCCATAAGGGAATCTTGGGGGAAAGCTGGAGTCATCGGCAATAAGACTGTGGTGACGGTGTTTCTGTTGGGGAGAGCCATGCGAGCAGATAACCACCCGAACCTGAAGGAACTGTTGACATATGAAACAGAGATGCATGGAGATATCTTGCAGTGGGATTACAGGTTTGTAGATACACCTACATTTGTTATATATGGGGAAAAACGTTAGATTTGTAGAGTTGAATGTCTTTGTTATGACTAAGTTGTTATGGATTACATTTACATAGTTTTGGTGGGTTAACTAATCATGTTTTTAGGTCGACTCAACCATTAACCGAACAAATATACTGTGCTAATCTCTGCGTTTTCCAGAATCCATAATCCACATTTTCCACAGTTTGGAATGAAAACAAAACACACATATTTCAACTCAGAACATGTCAGAGCATGATTTTAACTCTATGTGAAGATGCAGATAATGCTTTAACACAAGGACTCCCAGAATTCTGAAACGTCAAGAAACCAATGGAAATCTCAACAAATTCTCTGAAAGGTTGTCCACCAGTTTTTTCATTAAAAGTAAGGCTTTAATTAAATAAGTGCTAAAACATTAATAAGTGCTCAAACTTATATGTTCATATAAAACTCAATAAAAATATAAATAATATAAAAATACTAAATGCCAACTGCTTCAAGTAAACAGTGTGTTGCTATGGTAACTATCCCTTCAGGTCAATATGATATACATATGATTTACATTCAAATGTCTGGAGCCGTCCTCACATTATAAAAACAAAAGATGATTTCATAATAATAATGACATAGAAATATACAGAACACTGAGTAACTACTCTTCTTGTTCTCGTGTGAAGCATCCGCTGCGTTTCATTCCACAGAGTTGAAAAACCACATTTAAAACCAACCGTCACTTAAGATTCTCGAGATAAACACAACTGTTTGACTCTGTCGTTTGTTGTGTAACTGAGCGCAACTCTGTGCGTCTAAAACACAATAGTATTGTTTGGTTTTACCATAGAGTAGTGGCCAAACTTGCATGCAGAGTCAAGTCTCGTCAGGCTTCTGAGGCTAAGAAGGGCAGGGCCTGGTTAGTACTGTGATGGGGGATCTCTGGGAACATCAGGTGCCACTGTGGGGCGTCTGTAAATTGCCAAACTATTGCTGTGTTCTTAGAAACTTCACAAAAATGTCTAACAACACAAAGTCCGGCCTGAATAAGTGGAGCTTTGACCAATATACAGCAGATCAGGGGCCTCCAACATGTAGCTCAAGAGCCACCAGTAGCTCTCAACCCCCTTCCAGGTAGCTGGAAGGGGGTCATTATTTATTTTTGTAAATGGAGTAGGAACAAATATACGGTGATAAAAAGTGACTGTACCTAATGTCAGACTATTTCACACCAATATATCACCACATTTTGTCCCAGAGCCTCTTAAAGGAGACACCTGCAGTAGATTGTTTGAGAAAAGAACTATTAACGGATTATTCTTTCTCAAAATTGGTTTGTGACTTTTTGTGTGATTCCAGAGACAGCTTCTTGAACCTGACCCTCAAAGAAGTCCTGTTCCTGGATTGGTTCGAGTCCTTCTGTCCTGAGGCTCAGTTCGTGCTCAAAGGCGACGATGATGTTTTCGTCAACACTCCTCTGATCCTGGACCTCCTGGAAAACCTCCCGGAGCGAAAGGTCTCGGACTTCTTCATCGGCGACGTCATCACCAACGCCGGACCCCACCGCAACAAGAAACTCAAGTACTTTGTCCCCGAGAGCTACTTTGTGGGGCCCTACCCGCCGTACGCTGGAGGAGGAGGGTTCTTATACTCGGGACAAGTGGCTTTGAAGCTGAACGAGGCTTCCAAGAGGGTGGTGGTCTATCCCATCGACGACGTTTACACCGGGATGTGTTTGCAAAAGCTGGGCCTGGAGCCGCAGATGCATTCAGCGTTCCGGACGTTTGATATTCCAGAAAAATACAAAGACAACCCGTGTATCTACAGGACTCTCATGGTGGTGCACGGTCGAACGCCGCAGGAGGTCAAGCACATCTGGAGATGGATTGTTCAGCCGGAATTGCACTGCTCCTGATTGAAAGTTTTTGAATGTTATTTATTTATTGTGTATTTGGTTGTGTACATGATGGGAGGAGGCCCTGCACCTGATTTTACACACACTGCAAAAAAATTATGAGGTAAAAATTCTTGAATTGAGTGGTTTTTATCTTAATTTGAGTACATTCTGACTGTGTTAAAACTAGATTCTCCAATTGGACACAGCCGTTTAGTCCAGTTCCAAAGGAGACATTTCTCATATTTTATTCTTCTTATATTTTTAAAACAAGATAATTTGTCCCGTTGGCAAATCTTGTTTTAAGAAATGTGCTCAAATGAAGATATATTTTGCTAATTTTTTAAACAATTTCTGACTTTTTTTTCATCATTTTTTGCAGTGTACATACAGAATTGACTTTTCACGTATTGTTATAGCCGTGTTATAGTTGTCTATTTGGCAAGGCAAGTTTATCTGTATAGCACAGTTCATACACAAGGTTAAGTACAAAACAAGATAATTCCAGCTCTTAAGATGCATCACATGCTTTGTTTTGGTCACATTTATCAATTATTATTTCATGATTTTAACCATGAATTCATCCATAAATGAATTCGAGTAGAAACCTACATTTTTTTGTTCATACTATTTTTTAGTTTTTGTTTGCTTTGAGAATTCCATTTGTCAAAAATCTTTCATTTCTCTTCTAAAACTAAAAATGGCGCTAAAAAAAGCGGTCAAATTTTCAGGAAGCGAGAATCGTTTTAGACCACATTTAACATCCACTTCCTGTGTCTCTGAGAACCTCTCTGAAAACCGTGCTAATACTGTATTCATGGTGGCAATTTTATTTACAATTGCAAAGTTTGAGCACTAGATGCATTTGAAAGCATCACCCGGCTGTAGCATGTAGAGTAGACTGAAACCAGAGCGGTCAGATCCGTTTGGAAGCAACGCCAAAGTTTGTGTTTGAAAAAAAAAAAAAAATTCCCCAAAATATATAGAAAAATAAATCTGGTACAGGGCTTTAGACGTTGCACTTTACAAATTTCTTTTAGTGCTGAAGTGTTTAACTAAATTATTTCCAGAAACTTCTGCAAGCAGAGAGGTGGGCAGAACATTGTGAAATTTTAAAATAAGAATAATATGCAATAACAGCAGATTATTTGATGATATTTTTTTGGCTAATTTTAGATGTTTGACTCAATTTTTGTGGGTAATTTTTTATCTGACAACAAAGATATATTAAAGTTTGGGCATCCGACTTATTTAATTAATAACGCATGTTTTTGTCGTCAAGAGTCGTGTAAAACTAAAACACTTTGACTCTTTTCAGCTGCTTCAGGGTGCTTCTCTGTTTTTCTATTTTCTGTCTGAAAAAGCCGGCCCAAAAATGGAACAATTGGATTTTTAGATGGATTCCACGTTGTTAATACATTTGTTGTGGTTTGAAAATTAAGTATCCCAGCTTTAATGAACTACATAAACATATTTCTATTGACATAATTCTGCCTAAATTAAAAATCTACTGATACCTTTTTGCCCACCCCTCAAGCAAGAAGAAGAAGAAATGTATTATTGTTTCTGCACACTGATGTCTCTCATGCTGTAATGTTGTTCCTGTTGTAAAATATTCAAACTCATAAAAAAAATAGTTTTAATAAAATAATTACTTTCAATGTTTTGTTCAGTCTGTTTTGTGTGTAGTTTTTGCAGTAAAAGTTGTAGATATTTGAACACAGAGCAGTCGCCTACATCAGCATTCAAAGTCCAACATAACTTTGTTTAAATCCCTGAATTTGTTTTAACTAAATTGACAGAAAATAGAGAAAAAAACAATAGTAATTCAGTATGTTTATGTGAATAGTGCTTTTTGCAGGTTACACTGGGAACTATAGGGAGGATAGTGATACACAGTTGTATTTAATATGATTTTATCTTGTTTATCGCAGCTATTTTGACTGAAACAAATCAAACTACAGTTGTCACGGTGGACTGTACAAACTTGTCGATTCCTCAACAACAGATCAGAGAATCAAACCGTTCCAATACCGCAAATGCAATGATAAAAAACACACAGAGCCATTGGTCCATAAGGAGAATGACCAATGTCCAAAAATGTTGATATATGTCCATAACTGTCTGATGTTTGTTCTTACCTTCTTCCAGGAGGTAAAGTGATGTCGGTCTGTCTGCCTGTGAGCAACGTTATTGGAGGAATTAGTCAAAATTCAGGATTTGATCAAGTTTTAGTTCTGCTCTAAATCACCGTATGGATGGAGGATTTAATTTTTTTTTAAAGAAATGAATCAGCTCCTCTTTAATATGTCTTTGTTGTGGTTTTAGGATTAGTCAGATGGAAAATGATCCACAATGGGCTCTTGAGGTTTCTCTCTTCTTCTTTCTGTGTGCGTACCATGTGTGTATTATAATAACAGGTTTCTCACATTGATGGGGGTTCACTGCTCTGGTCCAAATGCCTCACACAGACGTCAGGACGGAGACCACTGCACTCAAGTCTCACAGAAGTCTGAGCAGTTTCTGTCTGAGGAAATCCTGGTTCTTCTGAATGACTGTGTGCCTCTTCCAGAGCGGAGCACCTCTCTCTGGTCTCTCTCTGTGGTATATCTCTCTGGCCTTACTCTGGTCTCTCTCTGTTATCACGCTGGTCTCTCTCTCTGGTCTCTTGCTATTCTCTCTCTCCCTGGTCTCACGTTAGTCTATCTCTGGTCTCTTGCTGGTCTGTCTCTGATCTCTCTATCTGGTCAGAAAATTCTACCTATAGAGGCACTGACTTAACAATGAATGAGATAAAAACATAATAGTTTTGTTTGCGAAGTCCTTTAATTAAAACTGAGCAGGACTTTTTTCTTTGCTGGTGTTGATTTTTGTTTTTCCGCATCTGTATTTTAATTTTATTATATTCAAATTGTGTATTTTATATACATGTATTTTTGTGTACAGAACTTTGGGCAGCATTGTTGTTTTAAATGTGCTTTATAAATAAACTTGACCTTGACCTTGACCAATAGTAATAATAATCATAATGTAACTATATATTCTTAAACATTTAATTCAAATGCAGTTAAAAAGTGATAGAAGTCAGTAGATTATTTGATTAATCAAAGGTAACCATAGAAAAATACTCAACAAAAAAAAAATCGTTACCAGTAGCCTAAAAGTAATGCGTAAATGCCATTAATATAATGTATATCTAGAGCGCTCCTCGTGCTCCCTCTGGTGGCCATGCAGGGCGTTGCAGCTGAAGTAAAAGTGACTCAATCAACAGAAACGACCTCCAGCTGCTCAGAGAGAGACACGTTCCACTGAAGTTTGGCTTTCGACCTTTAGCCAAAAAAAAAAATACAATAAATATTACAGTAAAACCCAATGTTTTTGGTGAAAATGCCACCGAGGAAGAGGAAGAAGAGGAGTAACAACGGTGTGGTTCTCACGGTCATGTTTGTGCTGCATCTCTGTCGTGCTCAGGTAAGGTCTGGATGAAACAATTATAGACAATATGGTTTCAGTTAATTAACCACATTGGAATACACGTGCAAGAGCATCCTAGTGTGCTCCAGACACAAACATAAATTAAAAAAAGCTAACAAAGTACAAGAAACAATTGTCACTATGAAACCAATCAATAAAAACAGTACAATAAAAAAACAAAGTACAAGATCATTTAAGTGCTTTTGTTAACAGCTTGTAGAACGAAGCCTGTTGCCCGTTTTCAGGAAGACTGTTCCGTTTGGCTGCTTAGATGCTTATGTAAATTCTACAATTAAAAAAAAAGGGATGTTAAAAAATAGGCTAATAATTCCAGCTCTCAAGATGTGTCATTCTCTTTTGTTTTGGTAAAATGTATCCAAAAAATAAATAAAATCTTTTGTAATTTTGATTGATCCATAACTGAATATATTTGTCATTTTAGCATATTTGTGGAAGTCACTATTTGACACTTTAGCCCTCTCTTTTTGTGTGTGTCTTGTCTCTCTCTGGTCTCTTTCTAGTCTCTCTTTCTGGTCTTTCTTGTTGGTCTCATTCTGGTCTCTCTCGCTGGTTTCTCTTGCTATAGTCTCTCTCTGGTCTCTCTTGTTAGTTTCTCAAGTCTAGTCTCTCAATGGTCGCTGGTCTCTCTCTTGCGGGTCTCATTCTGGTCTCTCTCACTAGTTTCTCAAGTCTAGTCTCTCGTTGGTCTCTTATCTCTTCAGTCTTTCTCGCTGGTTTCTTTCTGGTCTGTTTTGCTTTGGTCTTTCCATAACTAATAATTGTCCAAGTAAGCTAGGATCATATTTTCGTATTGTTTGAAAATTAGGTACCCCAGCTTTAACATGCATAAATAAAAATAGTAATGCTTATTCTCAAAAGCCTTCTCTGTTTTTACACACATCTTGTTTCTGCAGGTGATCAGTGAAGACAACCCCAGCCCTTCAGGTCAGAAACAATTCAAACTTGTTAACACTTGGACTCCCAGGAATTCTGAAACTATGAGAACTCGGAGCCATCATTTTGACTGCTCCCATTCAGACCTGTGGGAATATTGAGAAATTCTTTATGCAGGACAAAGTGTCAAAATAATAAATAAATGTCACAATCTGCAAATATTAAGACAAATTATGAGATTTGCCCAAATAAAAAACATTATATAATAATAGATTTACAGTGTTATTTCGATAATTATTGGCAGATTGTGACATTTATTCATTGGTTAATTTATTATGTTGACAGTTTTGGTCTTCTATAGCCTACTTTAAAGGAGCAATATGTTAAATTTCTCCGGGTTGCCATTGAGGCACCGACTCCAGCTGATAATAGATGAATAGACAATAGTTTGGACAAAAACCAATCTATTACAAACACTAAAGCTGCTTTCACACCGCACACGCTGGAGCTCGCAAGCCTCACGCAGAAGACGCACATAATTTTCAGACGCAGGGGTCTTCACACCAGAAGTCCTGGCCAGCGGTGGCGCCCGCCGGAAGTGGTGGAAGTAGCCGACGGGCTTTGATGCTAGCTGAGTTAAGCTAGCAGCTTCTTGTGTAAAGATCTTCTCCAATAATGCAGCTCTGCAGTGTCTCTGTGTTCAGAGACCTTCCAGATTAATTTATTTTTCATTTATTTTCATTTAGAGACTTTATATGACTAAATTCACGTGGGCTACCCAGAAAAAAGTCCAATAGAACTGAATGTAAACTAAAACAGCTCGACCTCAGCTGACAGAGAACCTACAGCTTTCAGAAATATCGGATGTTGTGGTTTTAGTGTCCCTTGTCATCCTGAACTTTTTTTCTTCTTAAATCCACACTTTACTGCCACAAACTCTGCTCCATTCCATCCCGCTCTGACTCCGCTCTACCACTGCTATAATCAGCAGCTTTGATTGGTGAAAGCGCGGCCGAGCCCCTCTGTGCATGAGACCCACACACGCGTATTTGGCGCAAAGCATCATGGGAGATTATCCACTGCGCTGAACCGGGAGGACCAGACGATGCCCAAATATAGACGAGTTCTGCTAATCTCCCGGTCTCTGTGAAGCTACTGAGCACAAGCCACTCATTTGAATAGGGCGCCATCTTGGATTACTGGGGCTTGGCGTCACCATTGACTTTGCATTGAAAGTCGACGCAATGCATGAGCTTTACACCAGAGGGGGCGGGTCCCGGCTCTAAAGTGGCCAAATTGATGTGCGCTGACATGACTAAAACGAACTACAACCAGTGCAGGCAATAGTTCGACGTGAAAACCATTTATTATAAATATTAACGGTAGTCACGCTTGTGTCCGCCGTTGAAACTATAATTAACCACCACTTTTGCCTTCGGTGGGCTTTTTCAAAACGGCCGCGGGGCAGGAAAATGTTGAAAAAATTTTAACTGGCATGAGCCCCATTCATTTTAACGAGTGCCTTCTGAAGTCCACAGCGGCTAAACTAGACTGGTCCAAAAAGTGTAATGTAAATGTCTATATTCACTGGTTCTAAGTCAAAATGCTCTTTTTCTGTGGCGTACAGTTGTGGCAACTCCTTATCAAGTTATTTCTATAACCGGTGTCGATTTTTAAAGGAAAATGCCTAAAAAGGAAATATCTCTTGCTGCTATATCGTATCGCTGCCAGTGGTGATGAACTTACAACCTATTCCACCTTGAGTTTGCAGCATTGTCCTTGCATTGAGTTCTCTCGTAATGCTTCAGCTCGCTGTGTCTCCTCTTGAATGGCCTGGTCTTGTCGACCGTGTACGCAATCTGGCTGATGTTCAACCGCACTTCTATCACTAACTAGCACTTCTTTTGCTATCACGGTCCCCCTCTGTCTCTAACAGTATTTCCTGATCTAGTGGTATCTATGGCCCAGTCTGATTATGAGGTTTCCTTTTAAACTGGTGGATATCCTGTTTAATGCGAGTGTCGAGGGTCATGGACTTGTTAACCTCCATCAGAGTCTGGAGCTGAGAATCTGTCTGATAACTGGAACTGCAGCTGTCGGTCGGCTTCCATCCACTGCTGCAATCACTCCCGCGCCAAACCCAATGAATGCCTTGTGTTGGTCGCAACTGCCTCTGATCCCTGACCAGATCCATGGCCTGTTCCTCTCTAACCTTCAGTTCTTCTTGAGCTCGTTTAAGCAGCTCTTGAAGACCCTCCCGCTCGGCTCTTGTCGCTCTGGCCTCTTCTGTCAGAGTTTGGATCAAGTTTTTGTCTCTGGCGGCCCTCATCTGCAGCTGGAGCAGCTCAGTACTGTTCGTGGAAACGTGAGCCATCGCTTCTCTCAGAGCGATGAGCTCCTGATCAATCCATCCATTTTCTATAATAATAATGCATCGGTTTTATATAGCGCTTTTCTGGACACTCAAAGACGCTTCACATGTGTCATTATTCATTCACTCCAAACACGGTGGTGATAAACTACTACTGCAGCCACAGCTGCCCTGGGGCACACTGACAGAAGCGAGGCAACCAGTATGCGCCATCGGCCCCTCCGACCACCACCAACCATTCCCACACACCAGACTCATTCTAGGCAATGGGGGTGAAGTGTCTTGCCTAAGGACACAACGGCAGTTTGGCACTTTACAGCCGCAGCCGCCCCACTGTGGCTGGTGTTCCCAGAGGTTAAGTGTCTTGCCAAGGACACAACGACAGCAGACAGTGGGAGTCGATGGTGAAAGTCTTAAGCGGGGCTTGAACCCAAGACCTTCTGGCTCAAAGGCCAAAGCTCTACCAACTGAGCTACTGCCGCCCATTTTCTACCCCTTAATCCATTTCTGGGTCGGGAGGGTGGCAGTCAGAGCTTCTGATCTTTCACGTTTAAAGCGTCTTGAGCAAGTTTTAACTCCTGCTAAAACTCTCTACGCGCTTTGTTGGACTGAACCCGTCTGTTTGACCTCCTGCTTCAGGTCTTGGATCTGATTGGTCAGATAAGTCTTCTGACGAGCAGCTATATCCTTGACCTCTCTCAGCTCTTTCCCATTACTCCTCAGAAAGGCCTTGAAACTCCTCTCTAAACCTGTGGAGGTCCTGCTCCATCCCCCATTCTCTATTTTATGTACTTATGTAACTCCTCATTTCTCTCTTGGTAATCCGCTAAACGTGCACTACAAGCACACACATGCGGATTTCCACTCATTCTGTTAGTGTTTGTGTGCTAAGTTAAACACCAACAGGTTAATAAAGCTGAGGGGTAAAAGTAAGTAGTATTATAAGTATAATGCCTTATCTGGAAATATGTTTCTCATGCATCTCATGGTTTGAGTCAGACCTGTGGGTTTACCTCGAGACCAAATGCCACTGTCCTATACTCTCTGTCTAGCAGCCATCAGATGGTACCTACGAGGGTGTAGTATTTGTCAAGTATGAGGCAGTGATGATGATGAGGCTTTTTATCAAGGATTTTTCAAGGCCTAATTATGCAATGATCCAAGGGGGTTTAGAACAGTTTAAGGTTGAGACCATGAAGACACACAGTATAGAATGTGTGGAAAAAGTACAATTTAGCTGCTTCCACTGAAGGTGTGCTGGAAGTTGGCTATATTCAATTTCAGAACTTGTAATTTAATATAGCTAAATTCAAGAGCGACTGAGAGACCCAGAGGGAGAGAGAGGGACCCAGAGGGAGAGAGAGGGACCCAGAGGGAGAGAGAGGGACCCAGAGGGAGAGAGAGGGACCCAGAGGGAGAGAGAGGGACCCAGAGGGAGAGAGAGGGACCCAGAGGGAGAGAGAGGGACCCAGAGGGAGAGAGCGGGAGGGACCCAGAGGGAGAGAGAGGGAGGGACCCAGAGGGAGAGAGAGACCGACCCAGAGGGAGAGACCGACCCAGAGTGAGACTGCTCCAAGAGTTCTCATGTTAAAGATGCATCATGTCATTAAAGAGCTTTAAGTTTTTATAGCAAAGATGATTGTCTAGACTCACACCAGTACCTGCTGCTCTCTCTCTCTCTGTCTGTCTCCATCAGACCAGGGCTCCGGCAGAAAGGCTTTCTTCGCCCTGAGGAGCTGCCACCAGGTTCTGGGAGGAGACACTGGAACCTTCTTCTCTCCGGATTATCTCTGCTCTAACCCTCCGCTCTGGTGCAACTGGACCATCCAAGTGCATCCTGGGAAACGGATCCAACTGGAGCTGGCCGACCTCACTCCAGACGCCGACTGTGAGTGGAGACGAGACCAGATCCACATCGACGAGCTGCACGCCCAGAGTAAGGCTTTTTATACAGTGGTTTTCATAAGTATTCATACTCCATGAGGTTCTCTGCGTGTTGTGTCCTGCCAGAAACATGGAAGTTTCAAAAAATGGCCGCACATCACTGTAGTCTGGACTAGCGTGCTGGATTAAAAAAAGAACAAAACATGAAAACTGTGAAAAAAAAATCCGCACAGCTACTGTATGTTGCTCCCAATACGTGTCTTTCGTTTACAGACCGCGTAGTCTGCCAGAAACATTTAACATGTAATATTCCGACTGTGGATCTTGTGAACAAATGTGACATGAAACAAAATATACAGGATTTCATTATTAATAAGAACAAAAACTTAAGGCTTGCAAAAGTATTCAGCCTGAGGGTATGTAGGCTTACAGGTCATACAGTAAAATAGTACACATACAAGTCGGTTTCAAAAACAAATGCACAGACTAGTGAAATGAGAAATCAATCGCTGCAAGTGCAGAGAAAAGCGCTTGGGGAGCGTCAACAAATGTCAAGACCAGCTTTGTAAACGAACAATAGCTTTTACTGAAGTCTCTTTTTTTTATATTTATTTTGACTAATAAGCATGCATTAAGTACTTGACCAGCCAAAAACTTCCACCTGTTTATTTTGATTTCATTTTTGACTCATTTTTGATTCCTGTGTAGATTGAAGGGTTTAAGGGTTTAAAAATGAGGCTGTTGAGGAATCAAGAACTTTGTAAATTCGCAGGCGCCTTAGGGGGTACACAATTATTATTTTTTTGGGCCTGATCTTTGGTCTTTTCTCTCTCTGGTCTCTCTCATGGTTCTGATCCTTCCCTGGTCTCTCTGGTCTCTTCCTCTGACCTCTCTTCTCTCTCTGGTCTCTCTCTCTCCGGTCTGTCTCATGGTTCTGATCCTTCCCTGGTCTCTCTGGTCTCTTTCTCTGACCTCCCTTCTTTTCATGGTCTCTCACTTGCTCTCTCTCTCTCTCTCTCTCGCGCTCTCTCTTTCTTACTCTTTCTCTCGTCTGATCTGGTCTGGTCTCTCGCTCTCTCTTCGGTCTGATCTAGTCTCTCTCTGGTCTCTAGACAATTCTGGTGAACTAAAGTGTCTCTCTTCGGGCTCCCCTGCTCTATAAAGTAATATCTCTCTGACCAATGAGGAACATGGACAGAAACCCACTGACCCTGAACCCTCTCCTCTTTCCCCCCATCTTCCTGCTTCTCTTCTCTGCTCTGGTTCAGGTCAAAAGCACAGCCTCCTGCAGAAGTGTTGGAGAGAAGCCTCCTACACCTCCACTTCCAACACGGTGCATGTGGTGCTGCTCATCGAGGGGTCTCCCACTCCACCCTACAGGGGCTTCCACGCTCAGTACCAGGCGTTTGGACCCCCACCAGAGCCGGACAGTCCACCCCCAGAACCCACTCAGACCAAAGACAATTCCAGAGAAACTGAGGCAACGGACTCTCAGACGGAAGAGGGGACGAGTGAAGATGAGATGGACATGGTGAGTCGAGCTGTTTTTGAGGAATTAAAGCTGAGGTACTTAACTTTCAAACAATGTGTTAAATTCAATGCAAATAAGTGATGTAAAAAGTAGCTCAAAATTAGCCAAATCTATCTTAATTTGAACACGTTTTGACTGCCTAAATGTTAATAAAGACCCATAGCTTTCTTTAAATATTTATGACAAGTAGAGTTGAGTACCCCAGCTTTAAGATCTGGTTTTGTCTTCAAGGTATCAGGAAAAGTTGTGTTTATATAAGGTCACGCTTGGAAAGTATACACATACAGTGCCTTGCGAAAGTATTTGGCCCCCTTGAACCTTTCAACATTTCGCCACATTTCAGGCTTTAAACATAAAGATATAAAAAAAAAATGTCCAGAATCAACAACAAGTAGGACACAATCGTGAAGTGGAACGAAATGTATTGGATAATTTAAACTTTTTTAACAAATAAACTGAAAAGTGGGGCGTGCAATATTATTCGGCCCCCTTGCACTAATACTTTGTAGCGCCACCTTTTGCTGCAATTACAGCTGCAAGTCGCTTGGGGTATGTCTCTATCAGTTTTTCACATTGAGAGACTGGAATTCTTGCCCATTCTTCCTTGCAAAACAGCTTGAGCTCAGTGAGGTTGGATGGAGAGCGTTTGTGAACAGCAGTCTTCAGCTCTTTCCACACATTCTCGATTGGATTCAGGTCTGGACTTTGACTTGGCCATTCTAACACCTGGATACGTCTATTTGTGAACCATTCCATTGTAGATTTGGCTTTATGTTTTGGATCATTGTCCTGTTGGAAGATAAATCTCCGTCCCAATCTCAGGTCTTTTGCAGACTCCAACAGGTTTTCTTCCAGAATGGTCCTGTATTTGGCTCCATCCATCTTCCCAACAATTTTAGCCATCTTCCCTGTCCCTGCTGAAGAAAAGCAGGCCCAAACCATGATGTTGCCACCACCATGTTTGACAGTGGGGATGGTGTGTTCAGGGTGATGAGCTGTGTTGCTTTTACGCCAAACATATCGTTTTGCATTGTGGCCAAAAAGTTCGATTTTGGTTTCATCTGACCAGAGCACCTTCTTCCACATGTTTGGTGTGTCTCCCAGGTGGCTTGTGGCAAACTTTAAACAAGACTTTTATGGATATCTTTGAGAAATGGCTTTCTTCTTGCCACTCTTCCATTCTTCATCCAGAGTGATCATGGGCCTCTTGGCTGCATCTCTGATCAGTCTTCTCCTTGTTTGAGATGAAAGTTTGGAGGGACGGCCGGGTCTTGGTAGATTTGCAGTGGTCTGATACTCCTTCCATTTCAATATAATTGCTTGCACAGTGCTCCTTGAGATGTTTAAAGCTTGGGAAATCTTTTTGTATCCAAATCCGGCTTTAAACTTCTCCACAACAGTATCTCGGACCTGCCTGGTGTGTTCCTTTGTCTTCATGGTTCTCTCTGCACTTTAAACAGAACCCTGAGACTATCAAAGAGCAGGTGCATTTAGACGGAGACTTGATAACACACAGGTGCATTCTATTTATCATCATCAGTCATTTAGGACAACATTGGATCATTCAAAGATCCTCACTGAACTTCTGGAGTGAGTTTGCTGCACTGAAAGTAAAGGGGCCGAATAATATTGCACGCCCCACTTTTCAGTTTTTTATTTGTTAAAAAAGTTTAAATTATCCAATAAATTTCGTTCCATTTCACAATTGTGTCCCACTTGTTGTTTCATGAACAAAAATTAAAATTTTATATCTTTATGTTTGAAGCCTGAAATGTGGCGAAAGGTTCAAGGGGGCCGAATACTTTCGCAAGGCACTGTACGTACTTGTGTATAGTAATTAAGTTTCACCATTGTTCTCTAAAATTATTAGTTTATTATCATTATTGCATTTTAAAATTCCAGGGAGATGCAACGCTCTCCACAGATTTAGAAAGGGCAGAAATCGCCCTTCAGTCCACCGAGGAGCCGCTGCCAGAGTTCAAAGAGGAGTCCCGCCCCCGAGTCGGCACTGCCATTCGCCGAGACGCAGAGACGGACACCGCAACGGACCAATCGGAGAGAGAGGCTGTCGACCAATCAGACGACAGCATCCTGAAAGAGCTGGAGGAGGAGATTCTCGACCAGATGGATCCGGAGAGAGCAGAGGAGGGAGGACAGACGTCCGCCACAGAAGAGCCGGTCCTGGGAAAGACCGAGCCACAGTTTGACCCCAGAGCAGACTCTAGATGTGAGTTTATGATGATATAAAAGTGAATAATACGTCTTGACTGGATTATTTGTGTCTTGTAGCTCATATTAAATACCACCATCAAAGTCCACATCTCCCTGGAGGTCAGTACATTTGCTTCACATTCAGAACTAGGGCTGGGATTTGGCAAAAATGTGTGGATTGGGAAGTATCGGGATATTTGGGCCACGATTCAATATTATCGCGATTTTTAAACATATCACGATGCAGAAAGTTTTGCGATTCGGTGATATATTGCGATTCATTTCCCCTCATATTATTCAAAAGCATAACAAACATGAAGGAATATAAGACTCAACTCGTATCACATTTATTATGATCTGTGAATGAACAGAAGCAAACATCGAGGAGGGAAGTGCGAAAACGTGATCATTGAACATTCAGAACATGGATTCCGAAAACTTAATTGATCCCAGAGGGCAAGTCATCTGCAGCAGAATCTCAAACAGAATACTCAGACCCTACAGAGTCAGGCCCAAGCCCCGGCGATCCAAGATGGCGCCCTATTCAAATGAATGGTTTGTGCTCGTCATATGACTATTGTCTGGTCCTCTGCGTAGTGGATGATCTCCCATGATGCGCTGCGGCAAATACACATGTGTGGCTCTCATGCATGTGCACAGAGGGGCTCGGCCGCGCTTTGACCAATCAGAGCGGGAGTCAAACGAGCAGAGTTTGTGGCAGTAAAGTGTGGATTTAAAGAAAACCGAAGGATTTAAGAAGAAAAAAAGTTCAGGATGACAAGGGACACTAAAATCTTCACACGATCCAATCTTTATTAAAGCTGTAGGTTCGCTGTCAGCTGAGGTCACGCTGTTTTAGTTTACATTGAGTTCTATGGGGAAAATTTCTGGATATAGCCCACGTAATTTAGTCGGGTTCAGTCTGCAGTACCGCGAGAATCCCCCGAGCACATGGTTCTTCAGCTACATGCTAGTAATACCCTATCCAGTTATTATAATAGATCCATGGTTAGGCCTCACAGTTCACGCAGCGGCAGGTTACAATATACGGTTAAAAACTATACACTACTCCCAAAAGTCAAACACTTCCACCAGAGTTCAACAGTTTTATGGCACAAAAAACAAAGAGGGGACAAAAGAATTGTACTGTAAAATCAATTTGTTTTCCGAGCTGGAGTATTACGACGTCCTGATGTCAGTGATCAGAGGATGTTTGGGCTGAGCCAGAATACAATGTGCTTCATGCACCAGCTGTTCCTCCCACGAAGAGTGAAGGTCTGAGTTTTCCTTCAGTGATTTTTGAGCAGGACCTCATTACAGACATTACTATTCTCTTATAGACGACTCTAACATGAGCTCCCAGCATTGACATTCACATACAACTGACTAGAGTCACAAAAGACATATAATGCAGTGTAACAGAATTTAATAAAATATCTCAATACTTTGCTCTACAGTATCGTTTGAATTGCGTGCAAAATTATTGCGATACTGAACAGAAACGATTTTTCCCCAGCACTATGCAGAACATTTTCAAAATTTTCACTTCGTCTGATTTCTAAATTAAAATTCTGCACCATTTCTCCACTGCAGCTTTGATAGTTTGATGGAGGCTGTGGTCTTTACTTTTCACACTAGGACTCATTCAAATCCAATGGAATTATGAGAAAAACAGCGAAGCCATTTCCCAAACTAAAGATCATGTATCTGTTATGATCATGTGATATTTTTTATTCCATACGTTCAAAACAGCCAAACCTTACCCAAAATGCTGTACAGACGGTAAAAAATCTGCACAATAAAAACGCAAAAATACGGAAATATTTATACACACAAGGGCTGCACGATATATCGAAAAAATATTGTTATCGTGATATTGGTGTGTGCAATATCCAAGAAAATAAAAAGACAACAAAACAGACATCAACATTCAAGAAGAATTAAAAAGTATAAAATATACATATGCATTTGAATGCCATTAATGTTGTCCTTTGTTATTTGTCTCTTGCGTTTCAATGCCAATTGCAATTTTAGGTGACATACAAAAATATCGCATTAATATCGTTATCGCAATACTTAACTCATATCGAATATCGCTCTAATTTCCAATATCGTGCAGCCCTAATACACACATAAAAAACAAAAACTTGTATTTCTCCCTAGTATTAAAAGCCAAAGAGAAAATATGCGTCTTAAGCATGGAGTAAAATTGTGTTATCATCGGTTGTAATAATATCTGTTTGTCGCAGATTTGCTTTTTGAAGTGTCTGTGGAAGTGAACGTCTCTCGAAACGCTGAGCCCTGGAACGAGGTCGCCCAGACTCTGCTGCTCTCCGTCAAGAATATGGTAAACGCCAAGTATTTCAATCAGAATATAGTCATAATTGAAGTAACGACTAGGCTTCCTGCTTCCTTCAGCTTTACAAAAAGGATCGAAAAAATAACTCATTTAAAAAGTCACACACAGATAAAATGACAAGAAATCTACAAATCATAACAATTATCAAAATGTAAATGCAAATTAAAAAGATGCACGCAATAGTAAATGGTCGCAACCTGTAAGTTCCCATCATTTCATATTTGTTAGCGTCACTTTTGCGTCACAATGCTGTTAATTTATCTGTGATTTGCACTGTCACCACCCGCCAGCAGAGGGAGACAAACACCACAATTTCTCATAAGTTAAAACAGGAGAAGCGGTCATTCAAATCAGTAGTCGTAATTCACACTAAATATAACATTTTCATCTTCAGAAAAAGCCAAAAAAAATATGAATTTAACTTGAAAGTAACAAGGGCTCACTAGTTTTTCACATTTATGTAGTTTTGGCCTCTGTCACATGTTTATACTCTCAGCCCAAAACATGAAAGTGACTCCCATGCAAAAGAAAACATGTTTTATCATACATTTTAACTTGCTGTGTTCAAGACATCTTTCAATTTTTTTGGGACGAAATGCTGTTAAATACCTGAAACACACACACGAGTCAAGGACGAAAGTAAAATTAGCTCAATCTATGGACTCACTAGGACTTTAAAGGTCCCTCTAGTCACGGCCGTTGTTATCTGACTAAAGCCATTACTGATGCTTCGTAGAATGTGTCACCCCAGTGTATTAGTGCCACATCTGAAAATCTGCTATTTACATTTTTATTTCTCTCAATCTGACTTTTTGAATACAGTAAATGTGAGCTTTGAATGTAAACTAGAAATAAAACCTATATTTCCTCCAGCTCATTAACCAGCTGAAGCCCTCCATCGTGTCACAGACCATCTCCTCCAAACGCATCAAACGGTGAGACACCCTCTGTGTCTGTCTCGGTTGCTGGTCTCTCTATGGTCTCTCTCACGGTCTCTCTCACGGTCTCTCTCACGGTCTCTCTAACTGGTCTCTCTATGGTCTCTCTCACGGTCTCTCTATGGTCTCTCTCACGGTCTCTCTAACTGGTCTCTCTATGGTCTCTCTCACGGTCTCTCTAACTGGTCTCTCTATGGTGTCTCTCACAGTCTCTCTATGGTCTCTCTAACTGGTCTCTCTATGGTCTCTCTAACTGGTCTCTCTATGGTCTTTCTCACGGTCTCTATGGCTTTTCTCACAAGACTCTATCCAACTGGTCTCTTGATGGTCTCTCTCACAGTCTCTATCCAACTGGTCTCTAGATAGTCTCTCGATGGTCTCTAACTGGTCTCTCTATGGTCTCGCTCATGGTCTCTCTCTCTAACTGGTCTCTCTATGGTCTCGCTCACAGTCTCTCTGACTGGTCTCTCTATGGTCGGTCTCACAGTCTCGCTCTCGCAGTCTCTCTCTCTCGCAGTCTCTCTCTCTTGCAGTCTCTCTCTCTTGCAGTCTCTCTCTTGCAGTCTCTCTCTTGCAGTCTCTCTCTTGCAGTCTCTCTCTTGCAGTCTCTCTCGCACTCTGTCTCTGCTTCTCTCTGATCATTGCAGTGTGGGTGTGTATCTGTGTGTGTATCTGTGTGTGTGTCTGTGTGTTGCAGGTTGAACTCTGGGGTGCTCTTCATCCTGTGGCTCCAGATTGGGCAGATGAGTTCCGGGCGTCACGTCCATGAACTGGTCCACTCCTCGCTCCTGCGGCTAATCGGGTTCAGACCAGGCCCGGAGGACTCTGTGGTCCTGTCTCTGTCCACTGCAGGTGCACTCTCTTTACATAAGGATTTTCTCTGCATCCTCTGCTTCCATCGCTGAGAGACGTTATTAAAAGAAGTCTTAAGATCTCTTGCTCTAACTCTGAATCTAATACAAAAACATAAGTTAGCTTTATTTATACAGCGCCTTTCACAGACCAGAGTCACAAAGCACACAGAGATGGAAGCAAGATCGCCAACCTATTGTACATGTTTTTAGTGGTAGGTGTAACTGCAACATCCAGAGGAAACCTGCAGGCACAGGGAGAACATGCAAACTCCACACAGAAAGAATGGAATCAAACCCAGGGCTAACCATTGCGCCACCATGCCGCCCCAAAATATACATTAATATAAATAATCTAAAATAAATATATTTATATAAATTTGATATATGCTTGTTGTTGTTAGCCTGCTGGTGGTTGTTAGCATGCTGGTGGTTGTTAGCTTTACAATGGTTTCCCTCCTGTTGCAGATGTGAATGAATGCGACTCTCAGTTGACGGTGTGCGACCCTAACGCAGACTGTGTGAACCACTTTGGCTCCTACACCTGCGTGTGCCGCGGGGGCTTCCACGACCAGTCCAGAACCGGGACCGGGACCCTCTGTGTGGGGGACAACACCACACCTGGTAAATATATCAATGTATACGTGCTCACAGGGCAGTTTCAACAGATGCATTCGACAAGCAGGAGGTGTTGTGTCCCTCAGCAAGACACTAATCTCCCAGTGATGCCAATTAAAAACAGACAAAAAATAATAATAATAATAAAAATCTTGCAAATACATATGAAACATTTAGTCAAAATCAGTGAATACTAAAACATAAATGAGTCGTATGCATGGCTAATTAAGACTTGGACTTGAACCATACCAGGGACTTAGAAGTTCAGGGAGAAGACCTTTTATTTATACAGTATAGCACATTTCAACGTGTTTCACTAAGCATTGGTAACGTAGTCCTGGGTTGCCCTCTAAGTCGATCTAGTTAGTTGTGCCGTTATTTCCCCCCCCCACGTTCCTTGTCTGTCTCTTTATTCTGGATTCTGGTGCACGCTGGTACTTTTGCACGTGTATTCCATTTTTGGTTTTACTGCAAATAATCTGAGTTTGATTTGGACTTTTACATGAGGTGAGATGAGGCTGTAGGAGATAATTGTGGGTCGATACTGAAGCTAAATCTGTATACATGAAGGAAGAACTGAGAGAGGCTTCAGTGTCTGTTGACCTTCCCATTGAAATGAATGAGTTGGACTCCGGGCGGCACGGTGGCTGAGTGGATAGCACTCTCGCCTCTCAGCAAGAAGGTCCTGGGTTCGAATCCCGGTCGGACCAGGGCCTTTCTGAGTGGAGTTTGCATGTTCTCCCCGTGTCTGCGTAGGTTTCCTCCGGGTACTCCGGTTTCCCCTACCACTAAAAATATGTACAATAGTTCTGGCATGCGCCTCCTGTACTGGCCCCGCTCCCATCTCTGTGTGGAGTGAGAGACAAATGCCCATAATTAACAATTGTAAACCGCTTTGAGACTCAGATCTGCAGTGAAAAGGCGGTATATAAATAAAAACTTACTTACTACTTACTTGTGTGTAGTTCAGTATTGCAAATGGCGTGTCCTTTGTCCTTCAGACTGCCCGGCTCCGCTTTCGTCCGAAGCCAAAGCCGTGTTCGTCCTCTTCTTCCTGCTCAGCGCTCTGGTCATGTCTCTGCTCGTCCTGATTGGTCTGTTTTACCATCGTCATCGCCGCGGACACTTCCTGGTCCCGGACTCGGACCCAAACAACAACAACAACAATCACCACCACAGCACCATGGGCAGCAGCGGTCGCCATGTGGACGTGGACCGGCCCCCGCCGCCGCCTCCACGCTGCCCCCCAGTGGATCTACAGCTGCTACGCTACAACGCCATTCTGTCTCATGAGCCCAAACTGTGAGCAGCAAAACATAATAATAAATATACTACATGAAAAAACGTATTGGCAAGATTTGTTTTTCTTTTAAAGGTCCCATAAAATGTATTTTTTTTTTTATCAATACATTGCTATTTGGCTTCATACACATGCCCAAAGTCGTTTTTCAGATTCCCTCAAGCTTTCGTTAGAGAGCGATCTTTTTCTTTTATTCTCGAGAGGAAGCAAAACGCTTCTGTTCAAATTGAGTGAGATAAGCCCCGCCTCCAGGAGGTGATTGACCGGAGGAGAAATCAAAGCAGCCAATCGGTGCGTAAAGCCTCTTCAGAGTCCAGTGTATGGTTCCTAAATCTACCACATCGAGTTCTTCTGCGTTTTTCTTCTGCTGTTGTCGTTGACTAAAAGTGTTAGCATCAAATCAACTTGGAGAAAATTTGTTTTTGGTGTAAATGTGTCGACGCCATTTGGCCCAAAGACGACGAATGCGGTGAATGTAGCTGGACTTTCTAATCACTGGGGGTCGGCCTCTTTAATCTACGACGTATATCTGTGTTTCTGTGAGTGACACTTCATTAAATGCTGTTCCAGAACTAGCTGCCTTGAAACTGGACTCACTCAAAAGCTGTCCTTGAAACGTGGGATTATTACCGCAATAAAATACGCTAACAAAGAGCGTAGATCTGTATGTACAGTGCTACTAACTCGCAGTACTCTTCTGTAAACTTAATATTTAGGGTCTGATTCTGGATCGAGGATGTTATGGTCAGTTACAGGCACCGCTCAAATCTAATCTTTAGTCGATACATGTGTCTTCGTTCCCATCGTTGGAAACTGCTTCCCATCACTGTTTGAAACATTAACACAAAGGCTCTCCTGTACTTCATGGCCTTGCAGGTGCGCTAATCTACATGGGCTCACGCTATGTCCTTTATTATCTGTTTCTTCCGCGTCTCCCTCCACTCTCTCAGGTCCTTGGTGCGCTTAATGTATCGTCCCTTTGCTCTCTCCCTGCTCGTCAAGGTCCTTTTCCTGCGCCTAATGTATCTCTCAGAAACTTTCTTGTCTGCAGCTGTGTATGACTCATCTCTTGTGACGAATGCTCATTGTTCTGTCTGACACACCTCCAGTATAAGATCATCAATCGCACTGTTGAGGGGAGAGAGACAGACACGACATCACTTCAGATCTCGTTTCTGTTTGACTCCTTCTGCGCAGAAATGTCATTTTTGTACTCATCACTTCTGTAAATAAACTGCACAAAGACAAGTCCTGTTTCCTCGGATTTATTCATTTGAAGCATTAGAATTTCCAGAACAATTTTGGTGTCAGAAGTGGTTCCGAAGGCAGACCGTTGGAACACACGGGTCCGGCTCGGGGGACTGATCACCCGAGATTCAAAATCAATCTCGTCGCTTTCCCATATCTCTGGACGGGCGGACTGACCGGACGTGCTGAGTTTCAACCGTCGCCTCTCGGGATTTTCACGCGAAACAAACGGTAACTTGTTTAATATTTGACTTTCTATGCTTCTGTGGTGAATCCGAGAGACGCTTGTGCAGTGTGCGTGCATGAGGGAGGGCAATCTGGTGACGGAGCTGTGCATTCTAATCCAGGCTGTTGGAAATAAATCCTAAGTTAGAGTCTTAGGCTGAAGTTCGAGTCTTCAGTTGAAACACAGGTTAGAGTCCTGTCTAAATCCTAAGTTAGAGTCTTAGGCTGAAGTTAGAGTCTTCAGTGGTGACACAGGTTAGAGTCCTGTTTAAAATCTAAGTTCAATCTTAGTCGGGGGTTCGAGTCCCTTCGTTGTACTGTGTCGACAGGTTAGAGTCCTGTCATAAGGTCTAAGTTAGAGTCTTAGCCCGGGGGGTTCAAGTCCCTCCGTTGTGAGAACAGGTTAAAGTCCTGTTTTGTGCAAAGGTTCAAGTCCTGATTGCTGATAAGGGCAGAGTTCGAGTCTCTGTTTGTATATCTGAGTTAGAGTCCCAGATTCCAGCCATGTGGCTTAGAAGAAAAAGCACAGAGTCACCAGTTTGGGACGCCCCATGCATGACTTTTATGACTAAGAAACATGGTGATGATTTTAGGGCATGCACTGAAATGTGGGTGGCTGAATTAGGTTTTCCCAAAAATGGCTCCTTCAGCTTGAACCAATTGGAAAAGATTAAATCGCAATTGGATGCTCGAGAAACTGTGTTAAAAAAAGGCAGGTCTGTACGTGTGAAAGATTTGAATTGTCTGGATGAGAACAGACGGTGGCTGAATGCGTGGATGACTGAGGCAAAGCTTAGGGAAAGTAGACAGAAACAATGTATAGGATCTGCGACTGATACTTCTCCATCTGCTTTTTTTTCGAGCACACCACCAGTCCCACGTCAACACGACCGTAGGAACTCCAGAGATGATTGGACCCCGCTGTACCCCGCTCTCTCACCCCCCCCGCCCCGGTATCAAGCCGGACCAGCGGCACCAGCAGCAGCAGCAGCGACGGCCCCCCTCTTTTCACCCGCTCCGGAGGCTTCTGCATCAGCCCCTCCCCTCCTGTCTGGAGCAGCACACAGACACACTGCTCCTGCTGAAATTCAAAGTTTGACTCACGATATGGACAAAATCACTTTAAATGACAATGGCATGACGCTGAGAGATGGAAAGACTTTACAAGCACCTATGATCGAATATCCTGGCCCAGAGGGAACCCCCGTTCTGGTTCTGCGTCAAATGGATCAGGAGATGAAAGAATCTGTCAAAGACTGGCCTTCTCCTCACCGCGGAGGTGATTCAATGGCAGACGCATTTCTGGCCTTCTGCAAAGCATGGCGTCCTACGGGCGCTGAAGTAAAAAAGCTTCTCCTCCTGTATTTAAAACCGGAGGGCTTCGCCAAGATAGAGCCAGCGGTCCATCGACAGAATTATGAGACTCTGAGGGCTCTGCAAGCGGAGTGGACGGAGGCGAATGCATGGGAAACATATATTGCCAACATAGTGGCAGCTCTCAAGCGTGCGTTCCCAGTGAAATTTGATATGGGAAAGATTAAAGACTGCTCTCAAAAGACAAGTGAGTCAGTTGTGGACTTTTATCATCGTCTTGAGGATGTGTGCGTTGCCCACTCTGGTAGTCAAAAGCCAGAGAATTACACTGCCGCAGCTGAGACCACATTCGAGGTGATCTTTAAGATGGCGTTCTGCGAGGGCCTTCCCCAACCGATCCAAGCCGCACTGAAACAGACTTTGGTCGGGGGCTGGCAGGACAATCGCATCCAAGAAATCCTCAGACACGCAAAGCATGCTGAAATAAAGAACACTGAGGAGAACGCTGTGAAAGCTGGCGCGCAGGAGAAGGCCCAACATCAAGCCAATCTCACATTGATCAAAATGACAGGCAGACAGTTCCGCCGTGGAGGTCGTGGAGGTAGAGGACGGAGAAGAGGTGGCAACGGACATTTCGAGAACAATCGTGACAACGGACATTTCGAGAACAATCGTGACCACGACGACCAAGACAAATGTTTCAACTGTGGTGAAATTGGACATTGGAATCGTGACTGTCCCCAGCCACGCCGAGATGCGGGACGCTGGAGTGGACGTGGACGGGGTGCGAGACCGGAGGACCAGCAGAGATTTTCTTCAGATTGATGTCTTGTTGACGTGGGATCTGACACAGCACCTGTACAGATGAGTAATGCACACACCCTTACACACAACACACTAACTGCTAACTGCAATGAAGACGCGCTTGCCACTGATTCACTGCTTGGCTTAATTGAGGATAGAATTAGGGAGTTAGAGGACGGTGACAGGCCCAACACAGGGACCTACTTGGCTTATGAAAATGAAGCTTACAGGAAAATGCCAAGTATTGTTTGTGAAATTGAGGGTAAACCGATCACTTTTTTAGTAGACTCTGGTGCGACCCACAGTGTGATTCAGACAAAGGAGCTCTCAATCAAATTAAGTGGTAGAAGTGTCTTTTCCACGAGTGCCAGTGGACAAACGGTACCGGAATCTTTCTCTGTTCCGATCAAATGCACTTGGGCAAACGAGCGTAACCCAGCAACAGCAAAACATTCATTTTTGATGTCTGACCTTTGTCCTGTAAACTTATTAGGCCGTGATTTAATGATAAAATGGGAAGTTGTGATCACATCGACAGCAGAAGGCCTTAAAATAGACAGAGGTGCGTGCGCGACTAATTTTGTCAAAGTAAACACAAACTGTCCTATGTCTGTATATCAGTGGTGGTTTCATACCGCCAGCGCCAGTCATTTGATGGAGACTACATCTCCATTTCTTAATCCAAAATCTGATATATTGAAAGCTGAGGACCTGCATTGTGTGTGTCATTTACACCATGGCCCTGATTGTGAATTTGAAGAAACGTTTAAACTGGGCTCAAATGGCTGCTTAATTCTTGCTGACGTGTACTTTGATGATTCCAAGTGTGCTGTTTCAGTAGAGTTAAGCCAGTCACAAAAACAATGCTATCGTCTTGAAAATTCAGGTCCTCATATTTCAATTGCAAAAGCAAAAGCTGACGCATGGCAAACCTTAGGGTTTTTTGTACACAGATGTACTTTGGCGGAGGATTGGCAGGCGTGTGACCGTGGAGAAAATGTGTTTTATTCACAATCCGTTTGCGCGTATAAAATGTCTCATACGAAGACAGTTGATGTGCTACATTCAGTGCTTTTGACGTCTTCATATGATGACAATGACGGACCAAATTTGACTCTGACTTCTTTGACTTCTCCGCTTGAGATTTCACCTTTGTTATCACAAGTACCGGACAGTCTGTGGGCAAAAAGTAAACATGATGTTGGTTTGATCAAAAACTGTCCACCTGTTCGTATTGAAGCTAAATCTGATTACAGACCAAGGCAGCGTCAGTATCCTTTGAGACAGGAGGCCATAGAGGGAATTACACCAGTTTTTGAATCATTTCTTGAGGCTGGGATTATTGTCCCATGTGAGGACTCACCAGTGCAGACACCTATCTTTCCAGTAAAGAAAATTAGACCAGCAGATAAACCTACAGAGTGGCGTTTTGTACAGGATTTGAAGGCAGTTAATGCTGCAATAATTTCTCCTGTTCCCAATGTGCCTAATCCACACACTCTTTTGAGTCAGATACCAGCAGATGCAGAGTGGTTTTCTGTGGTGGACTTGTCAAATGCTTTCTTCTCTGTGCCTGTGGACAGAGATTCACAATTTTGGTTTGCTTTCTGTTTTAATGGGAAAAGATACACTTTCACACGACTTTGTCAGGGCCTAAACTCAAGCCCCTCATTGTTTTGTGAGGCTCTCAACCACAGTCTAGCGTCTCTTGTGTTGACAGACGGGACTGTTTTGATTAATTATGTGGATGATTTGATGATTGCTAGCCCCACAAAAGAACAATGTGAAGAGGACACAATTAGGCTTCTCCAACACTTGGCTGATGAGGGTCACAAAGCTTCTGTTTCAAAGTTGCAGTTTGTCAAACAAAATGTTGTGTTTTTGGGTCACATTATAACCCCTGAGGGAAAAACCTTGTCACAAAAGCGTGTGACGGCAATAGTTGACACTCCGAAGCCCTCAAACAAAAAGGAACTTCTTTCATTTTTGGGAATGTGCTCATATTGCAGACATTTTATCGCCAATTTCTCTGAGAAAGACAAGCCTTTACGTGATATGACTGTGGGGAGGAACATGTGTGCGTCCTCTCCCCTCGTGTGGACTCCAGAGGCAGAGCAGGCCTTTGCAGACTTAAAAATAGCTTTGCAATCGGCTCCAACTCTGGGAATCCCAGACCCAAATAAGCCTTTTGTTCAATTTGTGGACGAGAGATGTGGATGCATGACATCAGTACTTTTGCAAAAACATGGAGATCTACTGAAACCTGTCGGTTATTTTTCAAAACTTCTTGATCCTGTGGCGAGAGGTCTCCCTGCTTGCTTGAGAGCCATCGCTGCGTGTGAAACAGCAGTATTGGCATCACATGACTTTGTTGGATTCTGTCAGCTTTTTTTGTTTGTTCCACATTCTGTCGCTTTGATACTACAGGAGCAGAAATCTTCACATCTTTCTGCATCTCGATGGCTCCGATATCATACAACACTCTTGGGATTGCCACATGTGACTGTCCATAAATGTTCTACACTCAATCCTGCCACATTGTTGCCCCTCCCCGGTGAGGGCACACCGCACTCATGCATGGCAGAGCTGAATCAGATCTGTACTCCAAGACCAGATCTTTCTGATACACCACTGACTAACCCTGATTTCATTCTCTATGTAGATGGATCGGCTTATCGAGACCCGGACACCGGAAGGTCGCATGCTGGATACGCTGTGGTGGACGACCATTCAGTCGTTCTTTCTTCCTCTCTACCATCGATGTACTTGGCACAATTGGCAGAGCTGGTGGCGTTGACAGAGGCGTGTGCATACGCAAAGGGACGGTCTGTTACAATATTCACTGATTCCCGCTGATTCCCGCTGATCCCGATGATTTTGGGGCACTGTGGAAACATAGAAACTTTCTAAAATCAGACGGAAAGCCAATTTTACACCACACACATGTTGCAGCATTGTTGGAGGCTATCTTGCTTCCATCTCAGATTGCTGTGTGTAAATGTTCTGCCCACACAGGTGCGACGGACTCTGTTTCATTGGGGAATGCTCGGGCGGACAGGGCGGCGAGAGCTGCTGCTAAACAGCTTCTCCCCTCATCAGCTTCCTTCTCCCTGCCCCATGCTGTCCCCCCAGAGACCCCTCCTCTTTCCCCTCCCGCCTCTCTGAAGGACCTCTGCTCACTCTCTTCCCCTGAAGAGCGGCGCACGTGGGCGGAGTCTGGTGCTGTTTTCCAAAATGGCGTCTGGGTAGGCCCAGATTTGAAGCCATGCCTTCCCAAAAGATTATTTAATTGCTATGCTAAGTTAACACATGGGTTGGACCATGTGTCAAAAGGGAATATGTTTCAAGCAGTCCAACAATTTTGGTTTACAAAAGGGTTTTCTACATTTGCTGCAGAGTTTTGCAGAAGCTGTTTGATCTGTGCACAGAATAACCCGGGTAGGCCGAGGTCTCTGGCACAAGCAGCTCACCCAGCTCCTACAAGACCGTTTGAGCATGTTATGATGGACTTCATCGAATTAACACCCAGTGAAGGGAAAAAATGTTGTCTTGTAATGGTGGATATGTTTTCAAAGTGGGTTGAAGCTTTCCCTGCAAAACATGCGTCCTCCGCTGCAGTAGCAAAAGCCATCTTAACTGAAATTCTCGTAAAATGGGGAATTCCTCAGAAATTGTCCAGCGATAATGGGTCACATTTTGTTAATGAAGTGATAAAACAACTGTCTGATTACTTGAAATTTGATTTGAAAACTCACTGCAGCTATCACCCACAATCTGGTGGAGCTGTGGAGAGAGAAAATTTCACAATAAAATCAAAACTGGCCAAATGCTGTCAGGAAACAAAACTTAGCTGGCCAAAATGCTTGCCAATTGTCCTGATGTACATGCGAATGAGAGTGCGCACGCGTAACAACCTGTCCCCATTTGAGATTTTGTTTGCAGCTCCCCCCAATGTAGGAATGGGACCTGCGGGACCTCAACCAGATGCCATCCTGTGCGAGGATGGCATGATAAGGTATTGTATAACCCTAACAAAGTCTCTTTCTGATATCAGAAGACAGGTGTCATCGGCCCTTCCCCAGCGGGCGGACCATCCACTTCACAACATCCAACCTGGCGACTTCGTCCTGATAAGGAACTTCAAGCCGAGGAGCTGGAATCACCACCGCTGGCTTGGCCCATTCCAAGTTCTCCTCGTCACTCACACCGCTGTGAAAGTCCAGGAGAGGCAGACCTGGGTCCACGCATCGCACTGCAAACAAGTCCCAGCTCTTCTTGCGGAGCGTACGACGGAAGCATAAGGAGGATCTTACCCCCTCCCAACGCGAAAGGAGGGTCTCACACACACACTACCCCCCTCCCAACGTAAAACATTGTTAGAAATACATTGTTAGCTGCATCAGGAGAAAAGTGCTGGTAACTACACTCCTAGGTCATAGATGAGCAGAAGATAGGTAACACAAGAAGATCAACAAGTGACAATCCAAGTCCAGGATGCACAACCACCGGGAGCGCGGTCCTTGGCATCCATTCAGGCAGCAGGGCCTTTGCGGGATGAGAAAGACTTTGTGTGTGCTCATGTTCATTTCCTTCCTCATTGTGTTTCCACTGTTATGGTTTGAAGGTCGGGAGAATAAAAAGAACAATCAAACCCAGGTCGTTGTCAATTACACTTCTAACACCTCTTCATTTACATCAAAACGTGTGAAGAGGGAAGATGTGGCCGGGATGGATTCTGCGTGGTCACGTGTTTTGGCTCAGTCAATAAATCACACCAGTGTATACACACTTAATTTGTGGTATCAATATGCAAAATTCTTAGCAGAGTCACAAAATCGCTCAAATTGTTACATTTGTACCCATATGCCTATTGCGTCATCAAACCCACACATCACACCTCTACCAATGGTCGATGCATTTACACATTTTCCAAAGATTCTGTATTCATCTGTCTCTGTTGATTATTTCAATGAGACCGTCACAAAGCGTACAGGTAAATGTCTCCCCCCACTCAAACCGGCTGTTAGTTCTGATTTCTTCAATTATTGGTTTAATGATGATGAGGGTCCAATTTTTGGTCCGGTACATATCAGACCTGGTACTAAATTTGTATGTTATACTCTATCCATGACCATTACAGATTCTCCTATACAGATGGGACGGATCCCAATGTCATTTTGTTTAAATGTGTCTAATCCGTGTACTTCTTTTCATGGTAATTCAAGTTTAAACACTTCTCAGGCCGCTCCGGGTAGTACATGTGCTCCATACTTCACGGTTCCTGACTCAACAGGGACTAATCCTCTGAAGGGTGTTTTGTGGCTGTGTGGCTTCAATGTCTATGTGAAGCTACCATTTAATTGGATAGGTCGTTGTGCTCTGATGACGGCTTCAGATCACTCTTACATCATCTCTACCATTCCTAGATCGCGAGGTAAGCGCGATTTTGCTGCTCATGATGCAGTTTGGGGGACGGATGTTCCAGATGATCACAAACTGTGGACCAAGCCAACGAAAGTACTTCTCTCCTTGTTCCCCCAGGTCGGTATAGGGAAAGTTATGCTTAGAATGGAAACCTTGAATTATCGGTTTTCAAGTTTTGTTAAATCAACTGTAACTATTCTAGAGGCCAACAGAGTAGAAGTAAATGCGTTGCGTGCCGTTGCTTTACAAAACAGGATTGTTTTGGATCATTTGGTTGCCTCAAGTGGAGGTGTTTGTGTTTTACTTAATCAGACCGCTTGTTGTACCTATATTCCTGATAACAGTGCCGATGATGGGATCATTGCACAGGGCATTCGAAATCTGACTACCCTGCGCGATGCGGTTAACCGTGATTTTGTTCTAGATGCTTCATGGTTTTCAGACTGGCGAGCGTGGTTGATTCAAATAGGTACTGGACTTGGAGTAATATTAGTATTGCTAATAGTGCTGTCATGTTGCGTCATTCCTTTGATCCGTTCATTGATCCGACGTATGATCTCGTCGACACTCGTTCAACACACTTCTCTTAACCTACATGTTGACTGTCTTGATGAGGACAGTGATCCATTTAGTGAGATGTTACTTGATGATTTTGAGTAATTTGGTTTGTATGTTTAACCCATTTTATGACGGATTTTCTTAAACCCACCAGGTGTGAAAATTTTGATGTTCCGGGGTTTTACTTATATTTCACTTATGTTTTACTTTTATTTTACTTATATTTCACTTATGTTTTACTTATATTTTACTTATATTTCACTTACATTTTACTTATATTTCACTTATATTTTACTTATATTTTTTAGTACTTGATATATTTTTTTGGTACTTGGTAGCATGTGTGTGATTGATTTAAGATAATCAAAGGGTGGATTGTTATGGTCAGTTACAGGCACCGCTCAAATCTAATCTTTAGTCGATACATGTGTCTTTGTTCCCATCGTTGGAAACTGCTTCCCATCACTGTTTGAAACATTAACACAAAGGCTCTCCTGTACTTCATGGCCTTGCAGGTGCGCTAATCTGCATGGGCTCACGCTATGTCCTTTATTATCTGTTTCTTCCGCGTCTCCCTCCACTCTCTCAGGTCCTTGGTGCGCTTAATGTATCGTCCCTTTGCTCTCTCCCTGCTCGTCAAGGTCCTTTTCCTGCGCCTAATGTATCTCTCAAACTTTCTTGTCTGCAGCTGTGTATGACTCATCTCTTGTGACGAATGCTCATTGTTCTGTCTGACACACCTCCAGTATAAGATCATCAATCGCACTGTTGAGAGGAGAGAGACAGACACATCACTTCAGATCTCGTTTCTGTTTGACTCCTTCTGCGCAGAAATGTCATTTTTGTACTCATCACTTCTGTAAATAAACTGCACAAAGACAAGTCCTGTTTCCTCGGATTTATTCATTTGAAGCATTAGAATTTCCAGAACAAGGACATATATGGCTCTGTGACAGATCCCCATAGTTGGAAATTTAATTCTTGGGTCCAAAATTACAGACAGCGAAAAATACAGGGCAATATATGGGACCTTTAACGGTAAGTCACAGGCCTTTTTCTTCAGGTCCGTCCAAATTGCTTATTTGAGCTCGGAGCAATACATACATTTGATATACAACAAAAAGACAATGTGTAAGTGCTGTATAGAGCTCAAAAGGAGGAGGGAGAAGAAAAAAATATGACTGTCTACCAATTCAAAGTGCCTAACAAAAAACAATCACAAGGCATTAAAATCATAACTAAAAAAAATGCAATTCTTTAAATGTCTTTGTGAAATTAAAGTGTTGTTCTATAGAATGAACACTAAAAATGGGTGAATTACTGCATCAAATCCCCCTTTTAACCTCCCAACCTTTTGTGTAACTATGCTCTTGTAGCAGTTTGGTCTCTTGTTGAATGAATTGAAAAAAAAATCCTCTTTTTGGTTAAATTGGTCAAGATGTCATTAAAAAAAAAAAAACAAGGCAACTATTATAATGAAAATATTACATAAAAATATTGACAAATCAAAACAAGAAAACTGAAAAATAAAGTCTTATTTTAGAGTCTGGGAAACGATACAGTAATAGAACATGTCGATAACCTCACAATGATCCATTAGTGTGTGTGTGGGATCGTACAGTGTGTTTGAAGGACACTCCCGTTGTGAGACCTCCCAGTTTGCAGAAAGCCTCCATCACCACCACCAGCCTCCCCCTCACTCCTCCCCCTCACTCCTCCCCCTCCTCCATCAGTCAAACAGGATTACAGGGACGAGCTTGGGGGGAGACAGACCTGTGATTTGGCTTCATTCACAGTTTGGTCACATCCGTCCAACCAATGAGTTACTATTTCTACTTCTGTGTTCATGGAGTTTTTGTTTTGTTTTTTAAGACATTGACATCCTTAGTATTAAATATTTAACTCCAACTAGTTTTGGTCAAGGCCAAATGTACAAACATGAGCTGGTTTGAGGCCAGAAGTATAAAAGTGGTATAAATGATTTTCTTCTACATTTAAATAGATAAAAATTCAGGTGTCCAGTAGGGGCAAAAATAACAAAATTGATCATTAAAAAAAGCTAATAGTAATCAGATCACAGCAGCAGAGGTGGAGTAGTCTCTGGGTGGAGCAGGACAGGTCACAGCAGCAGAGGTGGAGTAGCCTCTGGGTGGAGCAGGACTGGTCACAGCAGCAGAGGTGGAGTAGCCTCTGGGTGGAGCAGGACGGGTCACAGCAGCAGAGGTGGAGTAGCCTCTGGGTGGAGCAGGACTGGTCACAGCAGCAGAGGTGGAGTAGCCTCTGGGTGGAGCTGGACGGGTCACAGCAGCAGAGGTGGAGTGGCCTCTGGGTGGAGCAGGACTGGTCACAGCAGCAGAGGTGGAGTAGTCTCTGGGTGGAGCTGGACGGGTCACAGCAGCAGAGGTGGAGTGGCCTCTGGGTGGAGCAGGACTGGTCACAGCAGCAGAGGTGGAGTAGTCTCTGGGTGGAGCAGGACTGGTCACAGCAGCAGAGGTGGAGCAGGACAGGTCACATGGTCGAGTAGCCACTTGGTTTGGAGTATTTTCTCTGCTCTGGTCCAAAGTAAAATGCTTCATGGTTCATTAACATTTTTCAAAAAGTTAGCATTCCTCCAGTGGATTTTCATCTGATCCACTTGGTTCGGACCATGAATCCTCTCTGCTCCGGTCTGGACCAGTGTAAAACCATGAACACTGTACTGCACCAACATCTTAAGTAGAAAAACACAAGAAAAATAACATGTATAAAGCACAGAACAACTACAAGGCTAGTTTGTTTTTATAATGTAGTAGCCTCTTTAATTACAAAAAAATATAAATACAATGATATGGTTGTTTTCCTGAGATAATAGGCTTTAAAATTACATGATATACCATAGTAACCGCTTACCATCAATGGTTTGTATCACAGTGAGGTCTCTCAAAGTCCCATCCTGTGATCGACTTGGTGAAGCCACATTCATGCGCTTTTCTAAGATGGTGGCGGCAGCAAAGAGAAGGATGAGAGAGCCTGCCCGGGACGACGATGGGGAGGAGGAGGGTTGCAGCGAGAATGAAGCCGCAGCTTGGATGGAGCTTGATTGTATCGTACCCCCCCGAGTCTCCTTGTGTAAGAACTGTGCTATACAAACAACTTGCCAATTTCTGAGCTAAACCAGATTCGAAAAATATTTACTGTAAAAAAAGTAAACACAAATAAATCTCTTTGCTTTTTGATGTGACACCGATCCTAATCCGCACCGTGGGCTCCGTGGCCCCCTCATTAACCCTTTGTGGTGGGACAAATTAGAAACTCCGTCCCTCTCTCGCCGCTTCCAGATCATTTTCCCGAAAAACAAAAGCGCGACAGAGGAGCGAGGAGGCGTCCAGGGATTATTTCACTCATGTTTCGGAGATTATGGAGCAGTGACCTGTGATCTCTGTTCGGGACGTCCTGACTTGTGCGGGTCTGGGAGGGGCCCCTTATGGCTCAAGTATGTGCAGAGAGGAGTCAATGGGAAAAGGCAAAGAAACAGAACAAAGCTGCGCACAGGAAGTGGCGTAAATACAGCATATGTCGAGTTTTAGCGGTGGGAGAGATTAAGCAGTTAGAAATATGATACTATAGAAAATAACAATGCATTTTTATTTATTTTTATACCCCTTATTTCAACAAGCCTTTTTACTTCTGCTACTTTTGAGCTCTCTGTTTCATAATTTATTGTGTGTATACTGTACGTCCAAGCGCTCAATAAACTAAACAAATATAAAATTCTACTGTACCTTTAAATATCCAAACACTCCTCAAGGTGTTACAAAAATACTAAAGCATTTAAAAGTTCAGATCAAGTGTTAGAAAAAGTTAAGTTATTTAGATAAAAACTAAAATTTGTACGGAAAGAAATGAAAAATGGTTCTAATCTTAAAGGTGTATAGGAGGATTATCTACTTCCGGGTGGATCCTCAAGAGTATTGGTACTCGTCAAATAATACTAATTGTTCAAAAAGCCCATTATGGCTCAAGTATGTGGAGCAAGGAGTCGATGGGAAAAGCTGCGGACAGGAAGTGGTGTAAAAACAGCAAATGTCGAGTTTTAGATGTGTGAGAACCTAAGCCAGGGGTGTCCGAACTTTTTAGTAAGGGTAGTTTAGTCCATTGCAGTTAACCTGACTTCAGGGGCCGACAACACAAATAGTATAACAGCGTTGACTGGATCAGGCCGCTCTGAGTTTTACATTAGGCCAAATAGATTCACATCTCAAAGCTCTGTTAGCACCATGTACGACATTTTGGAAGTGAAAAACAGAAGTCGGCATATACAAATAAAATGTACGAGTGAGTTCCAGAAGGTCTGAGCTTCACAACGAGGTAGAGCTCAGAAGTTGGATGACTGTGTGAACTTTGATCTTAGGGGCTAATTTGGGTTAGCAAGGCAGAGGGCCACATGACATAACACACAGGGCCGCAGTTGACCCCCGGGCCTTAGTTTGGACATATCTAGACTTAGCAAAAGCTGATCCAAAGATGTGGCCTTTTCATACTCTCATGACACAAGTGAAAAATCCAAACGGTTTTGAGCACTGGGAGCAGTGTTACTTCAAAAACATAATACTTTATATATGTTACTGTTATTTAAATGTATGCGTTTCACTACAACACTAATTGCATAGAATTACGATACTACTGCATTACTTTGAATTTAAGTAATGCAAATATATATATAAAGCGCTAAATGTAGCTTATGTTGCTGTTGCGTGAGGTTGATAGGGCTTTTGGTTTCTCACATAAAGAACTTTTAACTGTTTTGTTCCACTTCTTTGTAAACAACAAACTCTAAATAAGGTGAATCTGTTCCTCTGTAAAATGCAGTATTGTTGATGTAGTGACTGCTTCAGCCTCAGCCGTCTTCAACCAGAAAGGAACAAGTATGGCAGCTAGTGCTATACCTGCATGTGGGAGCCAGATCCAGTCAGACCTCTGAAGCCAAGCAGGGCAGCGCCTGGTTAGTACTGTGATGGGAGACCTCTGAGAACGCGCGTCACCCATGGATCTATAATAACTGGATAGGGTATTACTAGCTTATAGCTGTCCCACCTATGGGCACAGGGGGCGCCCGTGGTACTGCAGACTAAATTCATGCAGACTACCCAGAAAAAAGTCCCATAAGTCTGAATGTAAACTAAAACAGCTCGACCTCAGCTGACTGAGAACCTACAGCTTTCAAAAAGATTGGATTTTGTGGTGATTTTAGTGTCCCTTATCCTGAACTTTTTTCTTCTTAAATCCTTCTGTTTTCTTTAAATCCACACTTTACTGCCACAAACTTTGCTCCTTTCCTTCCCGCTCTGACTCCGCTCTGCTGCTGCTCTGATCAGCTCTGATTGGTCAGAGCGCGGCCGAGCCCCTCTGTGCGCGTGCATGAGAGCCACACACGCGTATTTGCCGCAAAGCATCATGGGAGCTCGTCCACTGCACAGAACCGGGAGGACCAGACGATGCCCAAATATAGGCGAGTTAAGCTAATCTCCCGGTCTCTGTGAAGTCCATGTGCTACTGAGCACAAGCCATTCATTTGAATAGGGCGCCATCTTGGATCACCGGGGCTTGGAGGTGCCACAGTGGGGCGGCTGCAGCTGTAAAGTGCCAGTCGCTGTGTCCTTAGGCAAGACACTTCACCCACATTAGAATGAGTCTGGTGTGTGAATGGTTGATGGTGGTTGGAGGGGCCGATGGCACAGACTGGTTGCCCCGCTTCTGTCAGTGTGCCCCAGGGCAGATGTGGCTACATTAGTGTCACCACCGTGTTTGGAGTGAAAGAATAATGACATGTGAAGTGTCTTTGAGTGTCCAAAAAAGCGATTCATTTCTATTAAAATTATTAACACTGCTTCTATTGACGTGGATTTGCTGCTGATCTCGTGGTGGCATCGTATAAAAACAACAGAGTACAAAATATTACCCAGGTGTTTTTTGCGAATGCCTTACTCCCAACACTGGTGAGCAACTAGTTTGACGATTTTGATCACACATACAGTGCCTTGCAAAAGTATTTGAACTTTTCAACATTTCGCCACATTTCAGGCTTCAAACATAAAGAGATAAAAATTTCATTTTTTGTCAAGAATCAATAACAAGTGGGACACAATCGTGAAGTGGAACGAAATTTATTGGATAATTTAAACTTTTTTAACAAATAAACTGAAAAGTGGGCCGTGCAATATTATTCGGCCCCCTTGCGCTAATACTTTGTAGCGCCACCTTTTGCTGCAATTACAGCTGCAAGTCGCTTGGGGTATGTCTCTATCAGTTTTGCACATCGAGAGACTGGAATTCTTTCCCATTCTTCCTTGCAAAACAGCTCGAGCTCAGTGAGGTTGGATGGAGAGTGTTTGTGAACAGCAGTCTTCAGCTCTTTCCACAGATTCTCGATTGGATTCAGGTCTGGACTTTGACTTGGCCATTCTAACACCTGGATACGTCTATTTGTGAACCATTCCATTGTAGATTTGGCTTTATGTTTTGGATCATTGTCCTGTTGGAAGATAAATCTCCGTCCCAGTCTCAGGTCTTTTGCAGACTCCAACAGGTTTTCTTCCAGAATGGTCCTGTATTTGGCTCCATCCATCTTCCCATCAATTTTAGCCATCTTCCCTGTCCCTGCTGAAGAAAAGCAGGCCCAAAGCATGATGCTGCCACCACCATGTTTGACAGTGGGGATGGTGTGTTCAGGGTGATGAGCTGTGTTGCTTTTACGCCAAACATATCGTTTTGCATTGTGGCCAAAAAGTTCAATTTTGGTTTCATCTGACCAGAGCACCTTCTTCCACATGTTTGGTGTGTCTCCCAGGTGGCTTGTGGCAAACTTTAAACAAGACTTTTATGGATATCTTTGAGAAATGGCTTTCTTCTTGCCACTCTTCCATAAAGGCCAGATTTGTGCAGTGCACGACTGATTGTTGTCCTATGGACAGACTCTCCCACCTCAGCTGTAGTTATCTGCAGTTCATCCAGAGTGATCATGGGCCTCTTGGCTGCATCTCTGATCAGTCTTCTCCTTGTTTGAGATGAAAGTTTGGAGGGACGGCCGGGTCTTGGTAGATTTTCAGTGGTCTGATACTCCTTCCATTTCAATATAATTGCTTGCACAGTGCTCCTTGAGATGTTTAAAGCTTGGGAAATCTTTTTGTATCCAAATACGGCTTTAAACTTCTCCACAACAGTATCTCGGACCTGCCTGGTGTGTTCCTTTGTCTTCATGGTTCTCTCTGTGCTTTAAACAGAACCCTGAGACTATCAAAGAGCAGGTGCATTTATACGGAGACTTGATTACACACAGGTGCATTCTATTTATCATCATCAGTCATTTAGGACAACATTGGATCATTCAAAGATCCTCACTGAACTTCTGGAGTGAGTTTGCTGCACTGAAAGTAAAGGGGCCGAATAATATTGCACGCCCTACTTTTAAGTTTTTTATTTGTTAAAAAAGTTTAAATTATCCAATAAATTTCGTTCCACTTCACGATTGTGTCCCACTTGTTGTTGATTCATGACAAATTAAAATGTTATATCTTTATATTTGAAGCCTGAAATGTGGCAAAATGTTGAAAGGTTCAAGGGGGCCGAATACTTTCGCAAGGCACTCATTGATGTGGTTTCAAAGTGAGCTACACTAGCTTTGAGTCACCTCCAACCTCAAGTTTACACAGCTCCTTTTAAAAACATGTAACCCATCTTCAAATGCATCTCTCAATCTCTCCAACCCGAAACCACAACTGTTTCTTCTTCCATGTTTCCGCTCTCGTCTTTCTCTTTTCCCAGCGCTATTATCGTCTTTAGGATTAAACCGTATTCTTTTCCGACCAGCGCGAGGTGCTTGGAACAGACCGGCTTTAAAAGAAAAACAAATTGCCGTTGTCGAAGTCTATAAATAAACCATCGGGAGCATTTAGCCCTTGCTGGGACAGTCCCGGAGCTAATCCTGCCTGTGTTTGATCTGCCACAGGTAATGGCTGTTATTGGGACGTCCCGAATGGTGCATTGTGGGAGCTGGTTTTGAATGACAGCGTGGGGAGAGAGATGGTAACTTTAGCTTAAGCCGGGTTTATCCTCTGTGGTGGGTGTATGGACAGGTGTGTGTGTGCGGCCTGTACGCAGCCTGGGGGCGGGGCAGAGATCACCGAGAGAGAGAGAGAGGGGGGGAGAGCGGAGGAGGAGGAGAGAGAGTGGGGGGATTGAGCTATTAGCAGTTTTTAATTAAGTTGGAGTTTTTGCGCTAAGGTCGTCTGTCAGTCATTTGTGTGTGAGAGAAAGACAGAGACGCAGAGTAAGAGAGAGAGAGGGAGAGAGGGAAGGAGGGAGAGAACAAGAGAGAGACGTAAGGATAGAAAGAGAGAGAGGGTGAGGGAAAAGAGAGAGGAGAGAAAGAGAGAGGGGCAGAAGTAGAGAGCAAGACAGAAGGAGAGAAAGAGAAAAAGAGAGCAGTTTTTAATCAAGTTGGAGCTTTTCCACTGAGGTCGTCTGTCTGTCATTTGTGTGTTTGAAAGAGAGACAGGGAGAAGGAGAGACAGAAAGAGAGAGAGAGAGAGAGACGAGAGATAGAAGGAGAGAGAGAGAAGGAGAGACAGGAGACAGAGAGAAGGAGAGAGCGAGGAGAGACAGAGAGAGAAGGAGAGACAGATAGAAGGAGAGAGAGAGAGAGGAGACAGAAGGAGAGAGAGAAGGAGAGACAGAGGAGAGACAGAGGAGAGAGCGAGGAGAGACAGAGAAGGAGAGACAGATAGAAGGAGAGAGAGAGAGAGGAGAGACAGAAGGAGAGAGAGAGAAGGAGAGACAGAGGAGAGAGCGAGGAGAGACAGAGAAGGAGAGAGAGAGACGGAAAGGGAGAGGAGAGATTTTTTGGATTTTTAACAGACCTTTATTTGTCCATTAAAACAGGTCAATGACATGTCACATATTGTAATGTATAGAAATGAAAAATTTCTATACAAAGAAATTTGAAAATTCAGACATAAATGTGCAAATACTGGCAATGAATAAACAATGCAACACATTACATCAATTCAATTCATAAGTTTACAAAGTCAAAAAGGCAGAAAAGTGCAGCTCCCTGTCCCTGACAGAGGACACCTCCCTGAACCCCATTTAGCCTGTAGAGCCCAAACTCCAGCCTGAGTCTGGCCTGGACCATCCGGACCAGCAGAGCCCTGGGACTGACCTCACCCTGGTCCTGGGCCATCCTCCTCCGGCTCACATAAATGGCCAGGAGAGAGAAGGACAGAGAGAGAGGAGAGAGAGAGAGAGACAGGGAAGGGAGAGAGAGGGAAGGAGAGAGAGACAGGGAGAAGGAGAAAAAGAGAGGAAGAGGGGGGATAGGTCTGTAGCTATTAGCAGTTTTTAATTAAGTTGGAGTCTTGCTCTGAGGTCGTCTGACTTTAGTTTTTTGGTTTAAGTTGCACAAAGGAACTCAGCGTCCACAATATGGACTCATGCGAAACCAACAGGAGCACAGTCAGAAATGTTTTTGTATGTAACAGGAAGTCACAACTAGGAATTGGCTTTGGCTCAAGGTGCAAACAAGTTATAAGAGTAAAAGTAGGCACCGACTTTCTCCTGGAGGTGGCGCCACTTGTTTTCACAATTTTATATCATGCCACGAAAGGCCAGAGCAAATGCAGGAGGTGGCGGTGAGTGATGGACGCGTCAGTGTGCATATTGTTTAGGCTCGAGGATGGGTATTCGAAAAAACCCCCCAAAAAAACGATTTATATATTGTTTTTTTGTAAATATTTGTGTTTTTTTTCTTCTACTTTCTGGACCTCACATTGACCTGAACGTACACAAAAACTTTCAACATTCTGTCAATTTTTTTTTATTCTTTTGGTGTTTTTTTTTTCATTTCAACAGATTGCAGATTTTGATTGGACGACAGTCATTTGAAATGTTTCTGTATCATGTAATGTATTGTCCACAATTTAAATAAATAAATAAAAACCACAAAAAACAAAAACACAACGCTTCACAAGTGTTTTGTCTCTCGCTCCACACAAAGATGGGAGTGAGGTCGGCATATTTTTAGTGATCGGGGAAACCGGAGCACCTGGAGGAAACCTAAGCACAGACAAAACATGCAAATTCCACACAGAAAGGCGTGGATGTGGAATCAAACCCTGGACCTTCTTACCGTGAAACACAAACACTAACCACTGCACCGCCCAGTATAAAAACTGAATTACCACTGTCTATTGTATCTATATATAGCTCACTAAGGTTCCTTATTATTATTATTATTAAATTATTATCATTGTATTGTAGTCAGTGTCGGAGTCTCTGATTGGACGGTTCTTTTGTCTCTCTCTGATGCGATTATAACACAGGCCTCCACTTCAATAAAACAAAGAGGGAAAGTGCCGGTGCGCAGTGATCCACAAACACTATGAAGATGAGGTCATGGCAACCGCACGGCAACCGCACAGCAACACAACAGAGCCCTCTGATTGGACGGAATTTTATCCACTTATGGAAATGACCAAAAACGTTCCCGGAATGTATCAAATTTGAATATATTTTTATGTAATATGTCAGAATTAGTCCTTCCCAGTCCTTCAACGGAAAATGTCAGAAAAATCACATTATTGACAACGACAAGGTTAAAGAATTGCGCTGTATTTTTATTTGACTGTCTATTGTCTGCACTAACCCTAACCCTAACCCAAGCCAACGGTAATACATTAGATTAATCACATTATTTTTGTATGGAAACTACAAAAATATAAATGTGGAATTAAAATAATAAATCTATGTTTAGCTCAAAGCGGCAGAAAAACTAGTCTGCACTCTGGATAGCACTCTCGCCTCTCAGCAAGAAAGTCCTGGGTTCGATTCCCGGTCGGATCAGGGCCTTTCTGGCATGTGCCTCCTGTACTGGCTCTGCTCCCATCTCTGTGTGGAGTGAGAGACAAATGCCCAAAAATTAACAATTGTAAACCGCTTTGTGTCTCTGGTCTGTGAAAGGCGGTATATAAATAAAGATTATTTACTTATTTTAAAATAACAGACCAGAGAGAATAGCTTTATTTGTATTTCAAATTTCTCTGTGGAATTTTTGAGAAAGTTCAGAACATGTTTTATGGCAATTTTATACAGAAATAAAACAAATAGTAAGAAATGTTTAGCTTTTCTGGTGCTTTCTTTAGGCCTCTGTCTGCAGCACAATTCAAACAGAGAAAATGACATTTGTAATATTGTTGTTCTGAATGTTGTCTAGACTGGGTTTGTTTCCACCTTCAGGCCTTTCTGTGTGGAGTTTGCATGTTCTCCTCGTGTTTGCCTAAGTTTACTCCAAGTGCTCCGGTTTTCCCTACTCCACTAACAACATGTGCAGTAGGTATAGAATAGAGAAATATCTGAACTCTCAACGATTGTAGAGGGCTTTGGGTGAACTTTGTCTGTAAAATGCACTGTTTGAAAATAAACAGCAGCAAAAAAGTCTGGAACAGTCTTCCTGAAAATGAGAGACAGGATTCTTCACAGCTAGTTTGAAATCCAGGTTTAAAACTGTTCAGCTGTGCTAGAACTGAAGGACTATGTCTTCATTCTTTTTAATGTACTGTTAAGATTTTTTTGTACGTTTTTAATATTTGCTGTGTTCTTAATGTGAGTTTTTAAATGCCCTGTGGGATTTTAATTGTTATAATATTGATTGAGTTTTTCTACATGTATAGATGTGCGTTTTATAATATTGTATAGATGTGTAATTTTCTATATAAGATAAAATAAAAGGACGAAAATAAAAGGTTGAAATCCAAGACGGCAGATACACTAAAGGAGCACTTTAATAATCTCCTTTTGGCATTTCATCCTCTGCATTTGACCCAAGGCAGGACCAGGGCTGGAGGATTTACCTCAGGGGTGTCCAAACTTTATAGAGGGCCACTTTAGTTCATCAGACTTAAACTGGGGCTGAAACAATGGATTAAAAAAACTGGAATCAAGCTGGATTGACTGGATGCTGGAATTTAAAGTGGGTTTTGATTTTTCCATATTTATTCCCACTGCAGCTGCATTTTATTTGGAATGTTGTGACACGATCATAAAACAAATGTCAGAATATACAGTATAACAATATTGGTGGAGCTGAAGTTGGTTGGATGACACTGTCAAAGGGCCTCAACGGCGACTTTGTGTCAGAAGCAGAGGGCCGTGATTCGCCCACGGGCCTGAGTTTGGACATGCCTAATTTACCTATTGTACTGTATGTTTTTAGTGGTATAGGGAAACCGGAGGACCCGGAGGAAACCTAAGCAGACACAGAGAGAAAGACCTTTTAGCTGAGAATTCCAAGTGCCGCCGGTAGATACAGTAGTACAGTACAGCACAGTGTTTGTTTACTGTATATTTACTGTGCAGTAATTTTACTCACAGGGCTCACAGCTCACAGGGACCGCTTGTTGTATCGTGCTCTTAATAAACTACATTAATAAACCTCACTTTGATTTTTATTTCATCTCTGGTTTGGTTTTTCCTGTTACAGTATACCACCGGTGCTTTTTGTGTACCTGCTTTGACCAACAGGGGGAGACACACCGCAGCTTTAGCCATTTGTAACTTTGAACATTTCAACACAACCAAACACGTTTACATCGGTATGTGATTGAGTTAATATCTGCATCTCACTGTAATATTTCAGAAAACCAACAAACACAATAACATCTGAAGCTTTACAAACTTGTGGATTGTGTCTTTAATCCAGAGACTTATGCAAAATGTAACATAGATCATTTATGGTTAATAATTTATCTATGTTGTTTTTGACCTGATTTGTCAGGGGGCTTTAAAACTTTGTTATATTATTTCTTTAGCTTGAAATAAGAATACATTTGCTGATGAGGTATAAGCCACTTTGTGTATAACTTCGTTGGTAAATCATTAAGAAATTAATTCCTAATAAAACATGAACAGTAAAGACAATCCAGATCAGAGAATCAAACACTTCAAACTCAGGAAATGCAAAGATAAAAAACACATAGAGCCATTGGTCCATAAGAGGCAGAGACAATCTAATTATAAAGCACTAATAAAAACAGCAAGTTTAACCAAAGTGCTGCACATAAAAAGACATTAAAGAAAATTACAATTAGAGAATACAAAGCACTGGCAAAAACACACACTATTTACAGCAACAACAAAAAATCAACAAAACTTAAAAACAGGAAGTGAATGAGACTCACAGGAGCAGCTCATTCTATAATTTAGGAGCAACATCCGAAAGAGCTCAATCTCCTCTGAAACTGGGTATTTTTTGCACATTTACTTCAATGTATTTTTTTAACGGCAAATTACGGGCAAATGAAAAAGTAGCATTATGTGAGATTTTCATGTCAAGTGATCATTAAAGGGCCCTAATCTGTCATCATTAAAGGGCCCTAAGCTGTCATCATTAAAGGGCCCAAATCTGTCATCATTAAAGGGCCCTGATTTGTCATCATTAAAGGGCCCTAATCTGTCATCATTAAAGGGCTCTAATCTGTCATCATTAAAGGGCCCTAATCTGTCATCATTAAAGGGCCCTAATCTGTCATAATTAGAGGGCCCTAAACTGTCATCATTAAAGGGCCCTAATCTGTCATCATTAAAGGGCCCTAATCTGTCATCATTAAAGGGCCCAAATCTGTCATCATTAAAGGGCCCTAATCTGTCATCATTAAAGGGCCCTAATCTGTCATCATTAAAGGGCCCTAATCTGTCATCATTAAAGGGCCCTAATCTGTCATCATTAAAGGGCCCTAATCTGTCATCATTAGAGGGCCCTAATCTGTCAAAAGGCATTAATAAAACCTGCTCTTTTCCAATACTTCTTTAACAAGTGTTCAGAGACATTTGGAGTTCAGAATTTTTTATACGGCCTCTAAATATTGTTATTGTTTTCATTTTGATGCGTTCAGCTAATCTCACTGGTTAAATACCATGTGGCTGCAGAACTAAAAAAAGTCTTGTTGTGATTCTCAAATTATTAACGACAAAACAAGGAATAAAACCAGGATTTCTATTTTTGTGAAAAAGGTTTTGGTTATAGATTTGTTGTTGACAAAACTCTTTACTCAGATATTATGGTCCTTTTGGATTTGTCTGCATATCTGGCAACCTGAGTCAGGGAGAGTGCAGTACCACTTTTGACCATTTTTTAAAAACACGCTGCTCCTTTAAAGGAATAGTTCACCGTTTTTACATAATGACATATGTTCTTACCTTACCTTAGACTAGTTAATACGTACCTGTCTGGTCTTAGTCCGTGCGCTCTGTTATGCAAACGGAGCAAAAACGGGAGGACAAATGCAGCCTCCTCTGCTCACTGTGTAGCACCAAAAGGTAGCTCCCGCTAGAAGCTACCAAACTCTTCCAAGTGTTCCCTATTAAATGTATATAGTTACGTGACGTGTTACACTGCAAAGTATAGTAACACAGAAATGTAACTGTCGATTTTCTCAGCGGATAAAACGGGTACTATATTGTGAGGCGTAGTAATCTGAGGTGCGCTACGTCCGCGCACTAACTTCTCTCCGTACTACAAGTCACGCTGCTTCTATTGACGGAAGTGAGCGAGAGAGAGAAGTCTCCGGAGAGAAGTTAGTGCGCGGACGTAGCGCACCTCAGATTACTACGCCTCACAATATAGTACCCGTTTTATCCGCTGAGAAAATCGACAGTTACATTTCTGTGTTACTATACTTTGCAGTGTAACACGTCACGTAACTATATACATTTAATAGGGAACACTTGGAAGAGTTTGGTAGCTTCTAGCGGGAGCTACCTTTTGGTGCTACACAGTGACCAGAGGAGGCTGCATTTGTCCTCCCGTTTTTGCTCCGTTTGCATAACAGAGCGCACGGACTAAGATCACACAGGTACGTATTAACTAGTCTAAGGTAAGGTAAGAACATATGTCAGTATGTAAAAACGGTGAACTATTCCTTTAAGCTGACGGTGAAACGACCTGACGCCTTTTCCAATAATCGATTTGTTTGCAATCCGTCGGTTCCACTGGTGTCGCTGCGGTTTGGTGGAATGTTGGGAATGCCGCGGCCCTCACGGCGCTCCACACATCGCAGAGGCACATTCCCAGGCTCCAGGTCATTAGTGTGATGAGGGCCCAGGTGAGAAGTCCAGACCTCACCGTCCCTTTAATTGGACTGAGTTTGAATCCAGGGCTTTGAAGTCGGCCTCCGCTCCACTGGCTCCGAGCCTCTGGAGTGGGACGCTCACCAAACACGACGGGAAACACTCTCTGTAGTCCTTTGTACTTTTACTTTTGCTTTAGTTTAGCTCAGTTTTACTTTATCATTGGTGTCACTTATACATTACGTGCAGCGGTTAGGATCCAAGCGGCATTGAAAGACCTTTCCGTCGCAAAAAGTGATAAAAAGTAAGGAAGAAGTTGCTCAGATTTGGCAAAATGTTTCTTAAATTGAGCACATTCTGACTGAGCCTTAAAACAAGATTCACCAAAAGGACAAATTATTACAAAAAAAATATATTAGAATAAAAATATACAAGATAAAAAAAAAATTTTAAAGGTGAAAAAAAATACAAGATAAAAGATAAAGGATAAAAAGATAAAAAGATTAGAATATAAAATAGAATGAAAAGATACAAGAAACTATGGCAACAGTTCTTGATGTAAATGACTAAATGACTTTGCAATTTGTATTTATTTATTTTTATATATTTTTTGTCTTAATAATTTAACTGCATTCCACCCTAAATTATTTTATATAATTATTTTTTATCTATTATTTTATTATTTTCTAATATGTTTGAATTCAATCACAACTGTGCAAAATATCAAGAAAAGATGCATTTGAAGACTGACAGTTAAATATAAATAAAGAAGAAACAAATGAAATAAGTAACTTCTAATTACTTTTCAGTTTTCCTTTTAGAACAGAGTAAATGTTAAGGATGTTTTTCTGAGATAATCGGCTTTAACCCTTTAATGGTTTCCTCGACCGTTTGGCAGATCACATTTTGAGTCAATAGATCTCCTTTAACCCTTTAACATTCACTCCTGGAAGAAAGTAATGTATTTATTAACCCTGTTTTTATTTTATTTAGGCCTTTACCAAATGATTGAGATGTGATTTACCAACAAACTGCATCTCAACCATTTGGTAAAGGCCTATCATTAAAAAAACAAAAAAAAACATACAAGTAAAAACATTGGGGCCAGAAGGTTGTGGGTTCAAGACTGTCACCATCAACTCCCTCTGTCTGCTGTCATTGTGTCCTTGGGGCGGCTGCGGCTGTAAAGTGCCAAACTGCTGTTGTGTCCTTGGCAAGACACTTCACCCTCATTGCCTATAGAGTCTGGTGTGTGTGTGAATGATTGGTGGTGGTTGGAGGGGCCGATGGCACAGACTGGTTGCCTCGCTTCTGTCAGTGTGCCCCAGGGCAGCTGTGGCTACAGTAGTAGTTTATCACCACTGTGTATGGAGTAAAGCGTCTTTTAGTGTCCAAAAAAGATCTTTATAAAATTGATGCGTTATCATTATTATTATAGAAAAAAAATCCAAATAAAACAAAAATGTCAATGCTTTCGTGAAGGAGTCAATGTTAAAGGGTTCAAATGAAGTAAAAAATGTCATAGTAGCCCATAATTGAACATCATTTTGGGGCCGCAAAAAAATGTCTGGTGGGCCGGATTTGGCTCTCGGGCCTGAGTTTGACCTGCCTGTTCTTATGAGCTGTACAAAAAAAAAAAAGAAAAACAAATATGAAGTAAAATCGGATGTGTAAAAGCAGCCGCCCACCGCCCCCGGGAGGAAAACTGACCACGGCGATAACCACCGCTCCTCACTGTGACCTCTACAACATGGAGCGAGATCACCGGCTCCAACCGCCAATCAAATTACATGTGGCTCTCAAATCACATGTCATTTAGATGGAAGAACAAAGGGATGCATAACCTTGTGCTCCGACAGGTTTTCACACCGAGGGTCGAGCAAAAAAGCAACAACGGAACGGAAACAAGGGAACGGAAACAAGGGAACGGAAACAAAAATGAATACATATATACATTACTATGATACACATTTCTATAAGACGTGTTTTTAGCAGCAGAAAGAGGCTTGGAAAAAAAGTGAAAAGTTATAAACGAATTTTACCAGAACTCATTTGAAAACTGTACTGTACTTACTGTATAAGAGAGAGTGAGTCACTACGGCCTGGGTTCGATTCTCCCTCACCAAGATTCAAGATTCGAAGAATGTATTTGCCATTTGCAGTAAACCACCTTGGGAAAAACTGTGCAAGACTACCCCAGTGTACACCAGACCAGACCTTTCTGTGTGGAGTTTGCACGTTCTCCCCGTGTCTGCGTAGGTTGTGGTATAGCAAACACAATGGAAGCCCCCTCAGTCCCTGTCTCATCGTCAATTTGTCAAGTCATGTGCATACATTATTATCCTCCACATGTATATATGAAAACACACGAAGGGGAGGCAGGGTGGCTGAGTGGTTAGCCATCTCGCTTCGCAGCAAGAAGGGTCTGGGTTTTTGGTTCTATCTCCAGACAGGGCCTTTCTGTGTGGAGTTTGCACGTTCTCCCCATGTCTGTGTAGGTTTCCTCCAGGTGCTCCGGTTTGCCCTACCACTAAAAACATGTAGGTCTGACCCCGCTCCCATCTCTGTGCAGAGTGAGAGACAAGTTCCCACAACATGCTCTATATAAATAATGATTACTTAGTTATTTATTTGTCGAGGGAGTCCTGACCCCAGAGAGAGGGGAGGAGCTACTGTTGATGTTTTTAGTCTTTTTAACTTGTATGTTCTGTCTTTTTTGTGTCTATGCTGGACCCTGAGTCTGTGATACAGGCTTCATTCATTCATTCAACAATTTTTAGTGGTAGGGGAAACCGTAGCACCTGGAGGAAACTGTAGCACCTGTAGGAAACTGTAGCGCCTGGAGGAAACCGTAGCACATGGAGGAAACCGTTGCACCTGGAGGAAACCGTAGCACCTGGAGGAAACGTAGCTCCTGGAGGAAACTGTAGCACCTGGAGGAAACCGTAGCACCTGGAGGAAACCGTAGCACCTGGAGGAAACCGTAGCACTTGGAGGAAACTGTAGCACATGGATGAAACCGTAGCACCTGGAGGAAACCGTAGCACTTGGAGGAAACTGTAGCACATGGATGAAACCGTAGCACCTGGAGGAAACCGTAGCACATGGAGGAAACTGTAGCACCTGTAGGAAACTGTAGCACCTGGAGGAAACCGTAGCACCTGGAGGAAACCGTAGCACCTGGAGGAAACCGTAGCTCCTGGAGGAAACCGTAGCACATGGAGGAAACCGTAGCTCCTGGAGGAAACCGTAGCTCCTGGAGGAAACCGTAGCTCCTGGAGGAAACTGTAGCACCTGGAGGAAACCGTAGCACCTGTAGGAAACTGTAGCACCTGGAGGAAACCGTAGCTCCTGGAGGAAACTGTAGCGCCTGGAGGAAACCGTAGCACTTGGAGGAAACCGTAGCACCTGGAGGAAACTGTAGCGCATGGAGGAAACCGTAGCTCCTGGAGGAAACTGTAGCACCTGGAGGAAACCGTAGCACCTGGAGGAAACTGTAGCACCTGGAGGAAACCGTAGCACCTGGAGGAAACCGTAGCACCTGGAGGAAACCGTAGCACTTGGAGGAAACTGTAGCACATGGATGAAACCGTAGCACCTGGAGGAAACCATAGCACATGGAGGAAACTGTAGCACCTGTAGGAAACTGTAGCACCTGGAGGAAACCGTAGCACCTGGAGGAAACCGTAGCACCTGGAGGAAACCGTAGCTCCTGGAGGAAACCGTAGCACATGGAGGAAACCGTAGCTCCTGGAGGAAACCGTAGCTCCTGGAGGAAACCGTAGCTCCTGGAGGAAACTGTAGCACCTGGAGGAAACCGTAGCACCTGTAGGAAACTGTAGCACCTGGAGGAAACCGTAGCTCCTGGAGGAAACTGTAGCGCCTGGAGGAAACCGTAGCACTTGGAGGAAACCGTAGCACCTGGAGGAAACTGTAGCGCATGGAGGAAACCGTAGCTCCTGGAGGAAACTGTAGCACCTGGAGGAAACCGTAGCACCTGGAGGAAACTGTAGCGCCTGGAGGAAACCGTAGCACTTGGAGGAAACCGTAGCACATGGACGAAACCGTAGCACCTGGAGGAAACCGTAGCACATGGACGAAACCGTAGCACCTGGAGGAAACCTACACCAGCACTCAGAAAGGCCCTGTCTGGAGATGGAATCAAACCCAGACCCTTCTTGCTGCGAGGCGAGATGGCTAACCACTCAGCCTCCCCTTCATGTATATTTCAGTTTATACACATTTAGTGGAAAATTCCAAGTAGACAAAGTACTGTATGTGTATGACCAGATCCATTGACGGTGAGACAGTGACGGAGGGGGCTTCCATTGTGTTGCTACCACCTTTTTTCAGTCTCAAGCCAAAAAAGTCTTTGGAATCAAGTTTTGTTTTCTTTGAATTTTCTGTACAATAAGACTGTACTTTAAACTACTACAATAAGTTACTTCAGCCTGAGGGGAGGCTAAAGAGTTAGCATTAGCATCTTTAGCTCTGAGCGCTTTTAAAGAATGAGCCCAAAACAAAGCATTGAGGTAGAAACAGTGGAGATGTTCCTAATTAGCTTCTCGGCTGGAGTCACACAAAGCAAACGGCTCCAGGCCTTCGCACAGACACAAAGCATTCTGGGAAATTAGGAGGAAAACAGTGTCTAAGTGCTAAGACCATAACGAGCCCCTGACATTAGCGAGAGTGTGGACCAAAACACTCTCTGACCAGATGTAGTGGTGAGATATGAGTTGTGTGTGTATTTTACAAATCAGTTTTAAGATGAAGATTTAGAGAGAGATTTGTCGCACGGTGGGGAAATTCCAGTGTTGCCTCGCCAGTTACAGACGAGTAGGAATGAGGAGCACACAAAATAAATAATAAAAACAAAAGTTAAAAAACAGACACACACACAAGTAAATACACACAGAGACACAGACACACACAAGTAAACACAGACACACACACACACACACACACACACACAAGTAATACACAGACACACACACACACACACACACACACAAGTAATACACAGACACACACACAAGTAAATACACACAGAGACACAGACACACACAAGTAAACACAGACACACAAACACACACACAAGTAAACACAGACACACACACACACGAGTAAACACAGACACACACACAAGAAAACACAGACACACTCACACACACACGCACACAAACACACACACAAAGAGACACAGACACACACAAGTGATCACACAGACACATACACGCACTTTTTTATTAAACAATGATTAGCAGGCAGGAAGGTTCGATCCAGACGATGCCTCTATGTGTAGAGTTTGCATGTTCTCCTCGTGCCATTGTGAGTTTCCTCCTGGTGCTGCGGTTTACCCCTACCACTAAATTCAAGTAGAATACCTCCCCTCTCTCTAGGACCATGACTCCCCTGAAAAGAAATGATGCAACACTGAAATTTCCCCACTCTAAGATTTATAATTGATCTCTTAATTTTAATCTAAATTTACTCAAACAAATAAAAATAAAAACTGTTTAACAACATTCTGTGTAATTTGAACTAATTACCAAACAAGAAATGAGCTTCCTCCGCAGAGTGGTTGGACTCTCCTTTAGAGATAGGGTGTGGAGCTTGGAGTAGAGCCACTGCTTCTGCAACTCGGCAATGGATAAAGCGGAAGAAGATGGATGGATAATTGCCCCAATGTCGGACATGGGTGACATAGATATGGATTTCATAACAAGCAAAACCAGGGCAGAGAGACGGGAGGAGCTATTGTACATGTTTGTATAGTGGCGGGGGAAACCGTAGCACCTGGAGGAAACCTACACAGACATGGGGAGAACATGCAAAATCCACCCAGAAAGGCCCAAAACAAGGGCAAATTCTGCTTTGTCAAACTAACACCTTTCTCAGCATCTATTGCTTTTTGGAGTTATTTTTGCATCACAACTGATTTCCCGCCCCCTCTGCCGTCTCCCAGGGTTACCAAATCAATTAGCAAAAAGTCAGACAGTGGGACAGCGGGTGAGTAGCAATGAACAGACTACAGCTGACGTCAAAACGATGAGAGATAAAAGAGGAAGAGGAGATAATAGGGCTTATGTTATCAAACTTCTGCCAAAAAAGTGACTCCAAGTGCATTTTGTGTTTTTTGACTTAAGGTAGTATTTTTAAGTCTTCCCTGAGTCTCACCAACTTCACCAGGAGCTTAATTAAAAAGGACGTTTGTTTTACTTTTTTATTATTATTGTTCTTATTTTCTCTGTCTATCTCCTGCATTGGAAAACCTTTCTTGAAAAATATATATGAACATAAGTAAAATACTGGGTAGAATAATAATAAATCTGAATCTGAAAATAGAACAAGAAATATGACTTTGACAAGATTTATGAAAATAAGAAAATAATATTAACCCCAAACGACTTGATTCTAGTTTAAAAACATACATTTCAAGTGTTATTTACTTTTTTATTAAACATCTTTGAGATTTTTTTTCTTTAAATATAGAATCACAACCTTATTCTATCTAAAAAACAAGAAAAGTTGACTGGAAATTGGAAAAAATACTTAAACAGGCAAAAATCAAATCGCTGCTCTTTTTTTCTAAAACTGGAAAAATAATCCAATAACAAATAACACTCAAGCAAAAACAAAATTGCCATTCAAAAATATGTATTGTGTGTTTTATTTATGTTTTTACTATAGTTTATAGTGTGTTTTGCAAAATTTTCTAAATTTTTTTCTCCCTTGAAATGAAAAATAATACGTTTAAAAAAACATAAACAATAACAATAATTAAAATAAACTGTGTTACGTAATCAACCCTGGCCTTGAATGTCTGGCCTCTCTCTCGTCGCCCAGGGTAACCAAAAACAATTAGCCAAAAAATAAAAAACTTTAAAAAGCAGCACATTTACTTGGTAGACCGCTTTAAAGTCCCGCAGAATTAACTTGCTTTGCTGTTCCAGTATTTGCACAGTGCCCCTGAACCCTGCGGAGTCTCGGACCTTCAGAAGTCGCACCCTGCTGCTGCGGACCAAACCCAAATCCTCTTTGACTCCTGTCCCTCTTTTGTCCCCTCTGTGTCTCCGTAGCAGCAGCAGACTGAGACCTGAGCCTCTGGGATGGGACCTTAAAAAAAAAAAAAAAAAATACAATACTTTTTTTTTCTTTTTTTTCTAAACACAGGGCTTCAAAGCTCCGCCCCCTGCTTTCCTCCCAGCATGCATCAGTGGCCGGGGTTAACGGGTGTCGGACCGCGACATTATCCGCACTGATGCCCTACACTGATATCATATAAATGCTAATGAGGGCTGTAATTGAAGGGGAGGGGCATTGCGAGAGGGTGGGGGGGTGGGGGGGGTATTAGGGGGGTATGGGGGAGGAGAGGGGGGGATTGGGGGTGGATGGCCGCTTTTGATTGATTTGTTGAAGGAGCAAATTTGACAAACAGCGGGACGCGCACTCGAAAAGCATGGGTAGGTTTGAAGTGAAATAAAGTATGGGGCAGTGGGAGGGCAAACAGCAATAACTTAGACTTAGCCCGAGCGAGACCACCCCAGCTCCGGAACACAAAAGAAAGTTAAGATAAATTACTCTTTATTAAATTTTTATTTTTAATTTTTTTAGTTTCTGTGTTATTGTGTTACCTTCATTAGTTCTCACTTTATTCCCACAATACATACAGCATAACGAGACACATGTTCTTTTCTTTTCTTCGACTTTTTTGCTCCCCTTGTGTCAAAAAAAGAGTAAAAAAAAAAAAAAATACATCAAGTATAAACGCAAGCAAATCAAACAAACAATATGAAAATACATTTATATAAGAATATAAACGATAGATGATAAACTAAACTGAACTAAACCGAGCTAAACTGTATGCGTCCCTTTTTCTCAAAACTAATCAAGAAATGTAGTTACATAACATCGTCAAACCTGCTCCTACCAGATCTCAGACGCTAAGCAAGGTAGGCTCTGATTACTGCTGGGATGGGAGACCTCTGGGGACACCGTGGGCCACAGCGGCTGCACAGCGCTAAACTGTTGTTGTGTCCTGAGGCAAACACCTCACCCACACTGTCCAGGATAAGTCTGGTGTGTGTGTGTGTGTGTGTGTGTGTGTGTGTGTGTGTGTGTGTGCGTGCGTGCGTGTGTGTGAATGGTTGGTGATTGTCAAATAGGCCAGATGGCACAGATTAGCGGCCTCGCTACGGGCAGTGTGCCCCAGGGCAGCTATGGCTACAGTGATACTGAAGAAAAGGACAACATCTGCAGAGGTTTGGGATCGTGTCTCAGCGGAAGACTTTTTATTGTTGGTATTTTATTTATTCATTTATTTTGAACCTGCATAATACTTATTTTTACATACTGTACATCAATATAACAAACAAATAAACTTGTACCTGGTTAAAAAAGGGGTTGGATGAAGCAAATTGGGCTTGGATTTGTAAAAAAGACACAAATACACATGATTTTTATAGAAGACAAAACATCCACAACGCCAATAATTATGTTTGCTTTGATTTTCAGACCAAAACATCAAGTGGAAAAGTACTGATTCTGCATCTGTTGAAACGACAAGTCGAGTTTTTATATAGTTGTGTTGGCTTCTAAGCGATCATATAGCCATCCTTTGGGTGTCCGCTTTCTGACTCACAGCATCAAACACAACACGTAGCCGTAGATCCATTTCCAAAGTTTTATTTCAAATCAAATAGTCTGCGCGTATCGTTCGTGCGTTGCGTTGCGGTCAAAATCCATGTCGGTCACCCTCATTATGCCGATTCCCCCACACCTGTCCCATCTATGAATACTCTGTCCCGTCTGTACCGCCCCCTCTAGCTCTAAATAAAGGAATATTAAGATTTTTATATTTAACAAAGTAACAAATATATTCCAGGATGTTTTTTAAATTTCAGAACTAATTTTAGACTTAAACATTTTAGAATTTTAGACTTTTAGACATTTTAATATAAACTAAATTATGGCCTTAACAATACTTTTACCTAAAAAATCTATTTGTTCATGTACAGCGTGAATGAATAACGAACTGTGAAGCATCTTTGAGCGTCCGGAAAAGCTCTGTATAAAACCCACACATTGTTGATATTAGATGTAGTAACAGTGGCTCAGTTGGTAGAGCATTTTGAGCCAGGAGGTTGTGGGTTCGAGCCCAACTCAAGACTTTCACCATCGACTCCCACTGATGTCTGCTGTTGTTGTGTCCTTGGCAAGACACTTAACCTCTGGGAACACCAGCCACAGTGATTGTGTCACAAACCTCTGTTAATGATTATATTGTAGATGGTGAGATGGTAAACATTTGTCATTCAGCCAACTTCAGCTCTGTTATAGATCATTTTAAAGCTCAGAACAGCCTGATGCAAGCCTGGTCTTATCCATCTGTAAACTGCGGTCATTATCATCTCCTACATGTACGTCTGGGTCTGATCCTAGTGGCTGCAGTTTCCTCGGTTGAATCCCCTCCAACCAATCAGAGAGCGGGGGAGGCGGGGCTTGTAGGTTGGTGTCGGTGACGTCAAGAGTTTGCACCAAATTTGCTGGTTGTAGTTTGGCGGCAAATGCGATAGTAAAATAATCGGTTCTGGTTCAATCCAAATATCACAAAATTGAAGCCGGAGCAAGAGGAATGTTTAGTAAATGTCATTGCTGCAAAGATGTTGTGGCTCTACTCCCCACTCCGCTGGTGACAAGGAGATGGCTAAAGCTAGGCTAAATGCTCACGTCACGACAAACTCAGATCCAATCGTTTCAATCTGCAAAAGGAGTTAACCCCTCCCACCTGTTAACGGAGCTCAATGGAGCAAACCCAGAACTTAGTACGAGATTAAATTAGTACGATCAATCAATCAATCAATCAATCAATTTATTTGAGCAGGTCATACAAAACAAAAAACAATCCAATAGGAAAACATTTCAAGAAAAAGTAGACACAGCTCAAAGGGAGTAAGCCGAAGTAAAATACTTGTGTGAGCTTACCCCAATTACATTTTCATATTTACATCGTTTTTCAATTAGGTGTGTGTTGTGTGTAGTGTGCGGTGTGTTGTGTGTGTGTGCGTGTAGTGTGTTGTGCGCGGTGTGTTGTGTGTGTGTGTCGAAGTGGGTACACATGCATGCGTGTATATGTTTGTTTCTGATAGTGCATGAGTGCTGTGTGTATTTGTATGTGTACTTGTGTTTATGCCTGGGTATAAGTGTATGTTTGTGTTTGTGTGGATGCACCCAGATTGAAATGTATTTGTGCATGTGTGCCTGAGTGGGTAAATGTATCCGTGTGTGTGTGTGTGCACATTTGTTAGCCATGAGCATATCCAGTAATGTATTTGCATGTATTACACATGTATGTGTCCCCGAGCTTGAGCTTCACACATGCACGCGTCCACACCCCTCAGTGTCTGAGCACATGCTTGTGTCATGGAGATCCAGCTGTAGGAAAACCGTAAGCCCGCACATGGAAATCCCCTGTATATTCTCACATTCGTAAACATGAGCATATACAGTGCTGTACATTGTGCCGATAAATAAGGTCATTATTCAGTAAACAGAAACTCCAAGCAGGCTACAGTAGGAAGTCTACTGTATACGCAGTACAAGTACAATATGTGAGTTAGCAGGTTTGGCTAGACTAGCGAGAAAGCAGAAATTTCATAACAGATTTACAGTCCTTCTTCAACTTCATATTTTTTTAATACGCTTACCTTATACAGTCTTTTGAAATTCACTAATGAGGTAGTACTTTTAAGACAATCCGTTAATTCATTCCATAAGTCCACTCCCCTTCGGGTAATGAACATGTTTTTTAAAGTAGTACGAACACGCTGTTTCTTAAAGTTCAGTTGGCCTCTTAGATTGTATTTTGAGTCCCTTTCAAGGAACAGGTTTTGTATATGGTTTGGAAGCAATTTGTTTCGAGCTTTGTACATGATCTGTAATGTTTTACATTCAACCAGATCTTCAAACTTCATTATCTTTGATTGCAGAAACAGCGGGTTTGTGTGCTCCCTATAACCAGTATTGTGTATGATTCTTAGAGCCTTTTTTTGCATGATGAAGATGTCTTTGAGATTATGTTTGTAAGTATTTCCCCATATTTCGGTACAGTAACTAATATAGGGCAGGACGAGTGTGCAGTAAACTGTGTGCGATGCTTTTGTATCCAGGAGATGTCTAGATTTCCTCATTATTGCAATAGATTTGGCTATCTTTTTTTTAACACTATTAATTTGTGGTTTCCAGCATAGCTTCTGGTCAATAATGACTCCAAGGAAATTATGTTCATAGACACGTTCTATGATTTCATCTTTAATCATTAGTTTGGGTTCTGTGGTAATTTTTTTATTTCCAATCACCATGAATTTGGTTTTCTTTAGATTAAGTGATAATTTATTGCTGTCAAACCAATCTTTAATTTTTGTCAGTTCCATGGAGACCTCGGTCAGTAGCTGTTGCAGGTTTGTTCCAGCGCATAAGATGGTGGTATCATCGGCAAAAAGTACTAATTTGAACTTTTTAGAAATTACAGCCAAATCATTGATATACAATAAAAACAAAATTGGCCCGAGCACAGAGCCCTGAGGCACTCCACACATAATTGGCCTCAAAGTTGATTTGTACTCACCAATCTGTACAAACTGATGTCTGTCTGTCAGATAGGACTTAAGCCACTGTAGAGGGCAACCTCTTATTCCTTTTTTTTCCAATTTTTTAATCAAGATACTATGGTCTATCGTGTCAAATGCCTTTTTTAGGTCAATGAAAATAGCAAGAGAATATTTCTGTTTTTCTATATTGTCGCTGATCTCCTCAGCCAAGTCAATCATAGCCAAGGTAGTGGAGCGGTTCTCTCTAAAGCCGTATTGGCTGTCATGGAGTAAATTGTGTTTGTTGATATAGTTATTTAATCTGTCTTTAAACAATTTTTCAAGGATTTTTGAAATTTGCGGCAGCAATGAGATTGGCCTATGGTTGTGAAAAGAATGTTTGTCACCATTTTTGTATATTGGTAGCACCTTTGCAACTTTCATTTGTTTTGGGAATTTTGCAGTTTCAAAAGACAGATTGCAAATGTGTTTGATTGGTTCAGTTATGCTGTGAATAACTTTTTTAACCAAGCTCATACTCAGGCCGTCAAAATCCTGGGAGTTTTTACTCTTGAACTTTCCCACTACCTTAAGAATTTCATTTTCATCAACTGGGCTGAGGAAAAAGGAGCTATAACTTTGATTGTAACAGACGTCACTTTGCATAGAATTGATTGGTGAGTCAATTGTTTTAGCAAGTTCAGGCCCTATTTCAACAAAGTACTTGTTAAAGCCTTCCGCTACTTCTTGTGGATTAACCAGGGTCTCATTATTATGTGTGTAATATTCTGCTATTGCATTTAATTTGGGTTTGGTTCCGATGATTTCATTTAGCACTCTCCAGAAGCCCTTAATATTATTTTTATTATGTTCAAGCAAAGTCTTATAATAGTCTGTTCTGGTTTTCCTTAAAATTTCCGTTAATTTGTTTTTATACTTTTTGTACCTGTTTTCAGAGTCTGTAGTTCTTGTTTTGATAAATTTTTTATACAGTGTGTTTTTCTTTTTACAAGCATTTACCAAACCCTTTGTCATCCAAGGTTTTAGATTTTTACATTTAGTATTTAATTTAAACAAAGGACAATGTGAATCGAGGTATGATAAAAGGACTGTCATAAAGTTGTCATATGCAACATCTATGTCTGTCTCTTGAATGATAGTTTCCCAGTTATGTGACTTAAGGCTTTGCTTGAGTGCATTTAATGAGTCTTCAGTTAATTTCCTTCGGTATTTAATTGTGTTTGGGTTGAACTGAGATGTGCTTTTCTCCTTTACATCGACCTTTACACGATGCCCGTCAAGACAGTTTTTCAGTCCGTGAAGTTGGCCCCTGGACTAGTCTGGTGAACATAAGTGGCCATCTTACTAAAATGTTTGGACTCCCCTGCTCTAGCAGAGTTTCTGTCGTCTGAGCCCAGAGGTTGCCAGTTTGAGTCCGGCAACTGACTCTGACGTCATTGGATGGCCTGACCCACAGGTGTGAAACCAACTTTCACTGGTAAATGCTGCTGTGTGCCCTTGGGCAAGACACTACACCCGCCTCGGCCCTGCGTCTGCCACACTGCTGTATGAGAATGTGTGTGAGTGGAAGCACGGTTCTCCAACTTTTTCCCCCAGAGAGCTACTTTCTCCAAACAAAAATGGCAGAGAACTACTTCCGTCCGTGCTGGGAAAAATAAGTTGATATATGCATTTGTGAGAGTGAGCTTGAGAAATGGTAATGTCATTATCACCAGTGCTTAATCATCACATATTTAGTAAGTAAGCAGACTAAAAAACTTTAGTTTCTAAATCCGTTGGGGAGCTACCTGGGAGGGGGTGGTGAGCTACTGGTGCCTCCTGAGCTATGGGTTGGAGACCCCTGGAACAAAAAGAGTAATGGAGGAATACAAACTTCAGATGGAAATTCCCAGATAAAACACCAACGTGAAACAGATACATATTGAATTATATATCACAATACTTTTCTCTACTGTATCGATAAAATTGCGTGCGTAAAATATCGCGATGCTGAACAGAACCGATTATTTCCCCAACTCTATTAAGTTTATACATCCTCAAACTAAATCAAAACGATGAGAAAGCCCACATCGCTCACTGCTCACCCAGACTTTGCCCCACTCTTTCATTGGCGACACAAACTCACGGGGGTCTGGCTCTTTTTTTTTTTTCTTCTTCGCACCGACCAAATGTCCCCGTCCCCAGATTGCTCGCCGGCGCTGCATCTGCCGCCCTCGGTTGCCGTGGAGACAGGTGCAGCAGTGCATTGTGGTCCCATGCAAATCCTCCTATTCGCGCGGCCTGGGTCTCGCGGGGAAGTCGCTGCTCCTAAATCCCTTGCATAATGGACGCAGCAGTTTGGGGCCAGGACTTTGGATAAACAGAGGGATTATGGAAGCATCTCGCTCTGCTCTGGGTGGCCCTTAACCTCTAAAAAAATGTTTAGAAGCAGCACACTGGACCAAGCAGACTGGCTCGCTAATGCCATCAAAGACTTCCAAAATTAGCTATTAATTTATTCCAACCTCCACGTCCCGGGCCTTTTCTCTTGCGTCGCGATTGTTGGGTTATTTCGGCAACATCTGGTCCAAAAAAACCTGCCTGTACAAGTTTCGCTTTTGCCTTTTAGAGCCTTAAAAGTCCTAGTCCCCTAATTCTTTCATTCACTTCCTAACCCATATACGAGATTACGCCAGAAGTAATCATTAAAAAAGAGAAAGAAAAAATGTTGCGCTTTTCTCAGGCCATGCGCAACCGCAGCTTAGCTTAGCGCTATTTGCAAGTGTAATTTAAGAAGTAATTAAAGGAGTTAAATGTTTGGGTACATGTAGGGAGCGGGTTGTGGCTTTGTGCTCGAGCGTGCGTGGACATGGGAGATAACCGCTAATGACAAATGTGGTGAGGGTCGAGGATTGGAATTGCGGCTTTCTATTTTTACGCGTCTTGGATCCGTGGATTTCGACCCCTGAGCAGGATTTAGACAAAAGGCAAATTGGGCGATCAAGCCGTGGTTGAAGAATGGAGTGGTGGGAAATGCATTACGGGAGACTTTACATAAGAAATTGACTTTTCGAGAGGTGGATAAAACTGTGTGTGTTGCAAGTTTTTGTCTGTTGGTTTGTCGGGAAAAAGACATCACTTAAAGCTGCCGTGGTTAACTTTAGTGTCGTCAGTGATATATTTGGTTTGTCCCAATATAAAGGGTCTTGTGAAACTTTTGTGAACTTAAAGGTAGAAGGATTTTCCCAAAACGTACTACTCTACTTTTTGAACAAAACTCTCTGGTCTTATTGGACGAGCACGTATCACCAGAATGATTGACAATTAAGAGGACAAAGAGTCTTGATGATCCACCCGAAAGTAGAAAATCCTCCTATATACCTTAAAATCAAGTCAATGTATTCTTGTATAGCCCTAAATCACAACAGTAGTTATCCCTGAGGACTTTACTCAACCGTTGAATTTGCCAACACAGATCAGAGAATCAAACACAAGAAATAAAACAGAAAACACATTGGTATTGGTCCATAAGGGGCAGAGACCAATGTCCATAAGTTTTGATAAATGTCCATAAATGTTGTTGAAAGGTGAGTTTCCTGGATCATCACCACTGTCGTTATGTCAGACCCTCCTGCATCTGCAAGCAACAACTCTAAGACCCAGTGAGAAAAGCTGAGAAACCTCGGGGAAGCTTAAAAAAGAAGCCTGTGAGTCACTATTTGACGCTTTGGGCAGAGATCTGATTGGCTGAGTGAGACTGCTCCTCTCTTTCTCACTGTACTGTCTGATAAAGCTGATCCAAAGATGATATTTAGGTACCCCAGCTTTAAGCAAAGAAAAAGTCACGGTCTTACCAAAGTAAATTCTGGAGCTGACAGACATCAAGTTAATGGTAAATATTTGGTATCACAAGTATTACTGTATAAAGGCTTGTCCAATGAAAACGTTGGTCTAAAAATGGGAAAACCGAAGCTCGAACATTCACTAAAGAAATGGGATTGAATCAGACACAAGTTTGTTTGCTGTCATTTTTTAGCTTCTTGTGTTCCTGTAATTTTAGCTTGTTTTATTCATGTACTTGTCTGGTGTGCACCGGTAACTTTTGCGCTTGTATTCCAATGTGGTTTTACGGCGAATTGCAAATAAAATAAATGTGAATCTGAGGTGATCAAGACAAGACCTACAAGTTATTAAAATCTTGGTAAGTTGGAAACAGACCCAAAAGACAAATACAAAATACTACTTGTTTTATTGCTAGCATAACAGTTGCTTTATACCATTGGAGATTAGCACTAGACTCAGCGACTAAATGTCTTCAAATTATAGCTTCGGAGCTCGTTCAACTACTCAACTACCCTCTGATCTTGGGGTGTTGTGTTCCCGCGATGCTTCTGGCTCCGCTCAGCAAACGGCATCTTTTTAAACTCCTCAAAAGCAGCACAAAGACACAAAGAAAGTTCTATGGGCGAATGCTAATGAACCGCTGTGATCTGAGCTGCCATCGCCGGCCACACCGAGGACAAACGCAAGCCCAGGACCAGGCCCCGATCCAGGCTAAGATCTCGGGCGGCGTGGGGTTGGACTTCCATTCACATAAAAAAAAAAAAAAAAAAAATCTCCTCCCAAAGATGTGGCAATGAAAGGCGACGCCACGGGGGAGCGGATCAGTAAACGAGTTGGATAATAAAACGTGAAAAGTAGTGGCCGATAAAGTGCCAAGAGATTACGAGATGGGTAACTTCTGAATGCGCCGCGAGGAATTACCACAGTTTGGCGAAAAGATTATTGACAAAAGTGGAAAAGACCTAACAGGAAGTAATGGAATGCCCGCAGGTAACGCCGCTATTGCCAAGTTTCACTCAATGGATTTCTATGAAGTTTTGCCTGAAGGGTTAATTCGACTGAGAAGACTTCATTTCCTGGTTTGAAAATACACTCTTACGTCTGGATACACCTCTGAAACCGCTTCAATATTGTTCCATAAAGTTTGTTTCCGTTGGCGGCACGGTGGCTGAGTGGATAGCACTCTCGCCTCTCAGCAAGAAGGTCCTGGGTTCGAATCCCGGCCGGACCAGGGCCTTTCTGAGTGGAGTTTGCATGTTCTCCCCGTGTCTGCGTAGGTTTCCTCCGGGTACTCCGGTTTCCCCTACCACTAAAAATATGTCCAATAGTTCTGGCATGCGCCTCCTGTACCGGCGACCCCGCTCCCATCTCTGTGTGGAGTGAGAGACAAATGCCCATAATTAACAATTGTAAACCGCTTTGAGACTCAGATCTGCAGTGAAAAGGCGGTATATAAATAAACGTACTTACTTACTTACTAAAGGGGACGTTACATGCAACTTTTTTACAGCATTTGACCATGTTAGATCTGCTTTCCCGTGTTATTAAAGCACTCAAAAGTTGTTTCTTCAATGTTTTTATAAATGGGTCTCAATGAAATCTAGGTATTTTGTTGCAGACTGAGGTAAATATTCATGTTTTGTCGCCATCAAAAGAGTCACAAATTTGGTCATGTTTAGGATTGGGGAGCCTTCTTCAAATTAATATATATTACTTACAACAAAAATGTGAAAAACCTGCTATCAGACCTCTGAAGCTAAGCAGGATATGGGCTGGTTAGTACTGTGATGGGAGACCTCTGGGAACACAGTGGGGCAGTTGCAGCTTCAAAGTGACAAAATGTAGTTGTATCCTTAGGCAAGACATTTCCAGTTTCGCAATAAAAAAAGTTTCATGAATAAAAAAAAGATAATTGTTAAAGTCTATGTGTGATCACCTCTCACCAGACTGCATGTTACTTGTTATTAGCTTTACCTTTATATACACACCACTGAATCTCACAGCAAGAGGGATTAGAGAGGGTCGAGTTTGCGTCTTTCTCCATGTGTTTAGGTGGGTTTTCTCCGGGCGCTCCGGTTACCCCTTTTACCAAAACATGTGACAGTATGAGTCTTTTGAGGGAGTGAATTATAGAGGTTGTTCGAGAAACCGATGGTGCAGAATTTTCAAGTTCTACCTTTTTCTAGAGTCATGTTTTCCATCAGAAACTTTTGTGTAGCAGTTTGCGAGACTTCATCGAGCCTTTAAAGCGAATTATTGTCTACAAAATAACTTGAAACGTAAAGAATAATCCACCGAAATAAGGTTGGGAAAATTATTTAGGCCTTTTCATTGGAAATAAATTCAAATTATTGGAGCAATGCTTTGTTTTTTGATGAATGTGAAAAATTATTGTTTTTTTGTGTCTTTTTTTCTCCTTGATTTGTGTTCTAGTTATGCTTGTATCGCTGTGTAATTGTCTTTCATTGTCCATGTAAAAACGCAACGTGCTTTCTATATGATTGTTATTACCACTACACCTTCTTATCCCACAATGCAACGTAATCTTGCGCCCCCACTTAAAACCGCATGCATGGAATATTTCCGGTTTAATTCCCTTACAGGTTTCGTGGCCCTTTTCGCCCCGAGTCTCCTCACATAGACCGCGGTTCACAAACATCTCTACTCACTCGTGTTCCGTATTGTCCTGGTTCTTAAGTGCGGCGCTTTGATTGTAATGAGATCGGTAACACGTCGAGATGAAAGACGCCGCGCCCTGCTGGTACCGGGTTTAAGCCCTGAACGCGGTCTCAAAGGCTCCTATCACCCACAAAGCCAAATGGGATGATGCCTTTTGCCTTTTGTGGGGGACGTGATTAGGGGCTTGGGATCCGCTGGTCCTTGCGGCACAAAAGCCGAGCGGACTGGACTCTCTCTGGTCTTTGTCTAAGGCCTAAATGAGAAGCGGGATCAGGTGAAGACAATAACGCAGATGCTTTGTCGATCTTCAAAGACACTCAAGGAACGGTTAATGCACTTCAGTGGGATTGAGGAGAGAGAAGGAGGGAGGAAGGAGGAGAAATGTTGGAGTTATGGTGATAAACAGGCGACTTCTGGACAGAGAGAGAGAGAGAGAGTAGAAAGACCAGAGAGAGAGACCAGAGAGAGAGAGACAGAGACTAGACAGAGAAAGCAAAGTGAGTAGAGAGAGACTAGTGAGAGAGCAGAGAGAGGAGAGTAGAAAGAGAGGCCAGAGAGAGAGAGAGACTAAAGAGACCAGAGAGAGAGGCCAGAGAGAGAGAGCATAGAAAGACCAGAGAGAGAGAGTATAGAGAGAGGCCAGAGAGAGAGCAGAGAGAGAGCATAGAAAGACCAGAGAGAGAGAGCATAGAAAGACCAGAGAGAGAGAGTATAGATAGAGGCCAGAGAGAGCAGAGAGAGAGAGCATAGAAAGACCAGAGAGAGAGAGAGTATAGAGAGAGGCCAGAGAGAGAGCAGAGAGAGAGCATTGAAAGACCAGAGAGAGAGAGCATAGAAAGACCAGAGAGAGAGTATAGAGAGAGGCCAGAGAGAGAGCAGAGAGAGACCAGAGAGAGAGAGTATAGAGAGAGAGCATAGAAAGACCAGAGAGAGAGAGTATAGAGAGAGAGCATAGAAAGACCAGAGAGAGAGAGTATAGAGAGAGGCCAGAGAGAGAGCAGAGAGAGACCAGAGAGAGAGAGTATAGAGAGAGGCCAGAGAGAGAGCAGAGAGAGAGAGTATAGAGAGAGGCCAGAGAGAGAGCAGAGAGAGAGAGTATAGAGAGAGGCCAGAGAGAGAGCAGAGAGAGAGAGTATAGAGAGAGGCCAGAGAGAGACCAGAGAGAGGGATCCCAGAGACCAGAGAGAGACATGAGAGAGACCAGACGGACACCAGAGAGAGCCGAGAGACATGAGAAATAGACAAGAGAGAGACCACAAAGACCAGAGAGAGACATGAGAAAGATGAGAGGGAGACCAGAGAGAGAGAGAGAGACCAGACAGACCCTAAATACTTTTAATTGATGAAAATTGTGTGTAATTGTAGTATTTTTCTAGATAAGATTGATGAATTATAGGTGATGGAGAAGTTGAGGAGTTTCTGATTGAACGGTTTCAACACCTCCTCACTCGCAGCAGAACAAAGTGCCGAACCTTGGCCCACGACACATCAGGAACTCAGACTTCAAATCAGTTCAGTTCAATGTCTTTTTGTAGAGCCCTAAATCCCAACAGAAGTCGTATCGGAACGTCACCGTCCTTAGACCCTCCTGAGTCGGCAAAGAACAACTCAAAAAACCCAGCAGGAAAAAGGTGAGAAACCTCGGGGAAGGCCTAATTTGAGAGAGGGTACTGCTCCCATGGACGGACGGACGGGCTGTAGATCCAGGAGTCAGACTGTAGAACGAGGACTTTAAAGCTCAAAACCCACTTGTTCATTTCAGATTTTTAACTTTAGTTTTTTAAAACCCTACCCCATTTGTAAATTCAATTCCATTTGTTTTTGTACAGCCCTAAATCATAACTGCAGTTGGACTTGTGGAAGATTAACCATTTTTAAACTTTTCAATGACTGTCAAGAACTGTCGATTTGCCAACAACAGAATAGAGAATCAAACAGAAATGCAATTATGAAAAACACAGTGAGTCATTGGTCCATGAGGGGCAGACACCAATGTCCATAAATGTTGAGAAAGTCCATAAATGTGTCCCGAAAAGAGCCTCTTATAAGTGCTATGTATTATTAAAATGATAAAATACTGTGATATTAAGCAGAGAAAGCGCTAATCCGAGCGTAAATCTCATAAAGTGGCACAATGGCCTTTAAAACAGAGCGTGCATTGTTGACTTTGACATCTTTAGCTAATCGACGTGCGCTAAAACCCACTAAATCCTTGATAAGACAGCTTATTGTAAAGTGGCACCATTTCTCTTCTTTCTTTCCCTCTTTATTTTTAATCCAGGTTTTGGAGGCGAGCTGCGGTCACTGACACAGATTTAGGAGAGAGCTCTAAGTCGAGGAGAACTTAAGGTCGGAGCCTAAAACGACAAATTGGATTAAGCCCGTATTGGATTAACGAAGAGACGACAAACAAGAAAAGCTGGCTGTGATCACAGGATTTAATATATTGTGTCCCTCCCCCATCTGTGTGTGTGTATGTGTGTGTGTGTGTCTGGTCACATAGGCTTAAGTGAGGCTGACTTATTAAAATCCAGATAAATGTGGGATGCTTTCTCCCTGGGGACGAGTCGTTTCAAAGCAAATAAGGAAATGTACCGATGGACATGGACCGGACGACTGTGTGTTGGAAATCTTTGGGTTAAACAAACATTTAAAATAAAAATAATCGACAACCGATCCCCCGCCGTCTCCGCAACAAACACTGAGAACCCATCATTTAGAACAAAATCGAAGTTCTCACCTCTATGGGGATGGGAGTCTATGGGTTTTTACTGCTTTCCCACTACATTTTGAGCTGAGAAATTGTAAATTGAAATGCATTTGTAAAAACATATTGAAAATGTTTTAACAAATGGTGAAACTGCTGCTTGATTGTACATTTAATGTTTGTATATTTCTTTTTATCATGTGTGTGTTTTCTGTAATAACAGTAGGCAACATGTACAGAAGGTCATGTAAACTACGGAGAGTAAATATTGTAAATACTAATAATAATAATATCAATAATGCATTGGTTTTGGTGCAGAGGTCTCCCATCACAGTACAAACCTGACCCTGCTCTGCTTAGCTACAGAGGTCTGACAGGATCTGGCTCTCAAATGCAAGTATGGCCTAACATTTTGCATTCATAAACACTCAGGAATAGAACATTTCTGCTCAAATGAACAAAATCAATCATTATTTGCTAAGTTTTGTTTCTTCCCTTCTCGATCTTGAAAATAGTTTTGTGTGATTCTAAAGTTACTAAAAATTGAGGTTTCTCGTTTTTCTTCCACTGGGTTTTTAGAGTTGTTCTTTGCCGATGCAGGAGGGTCTAAAGACAGTGATAATGATCCAGGCCTCTCCACATTCAACAACATTTATCTAATATTTATTAACATTTATGGACTTTGGTCTCCCCTTATGGACCAATGTGTTTTTATCATTGTGTTTGAACTGTTTGATTCTCTGATCTGCGTTGGGGAATCGACAATTTAGTAAAAAAAAATCCTGAGAATACTACTGTTGTGATTTAGGGCTGTAACCAAATAGATTGAATTGAATTGATTAAAGCAGGTGTCTCCAACCTTTTTCACCCAGAGAGCTCCTTTCCCGGGACCATGAAGGCAGAGAGCTACTCCTTTAAGCTGGGATAAAGATTTTGACATTTTGGTGTGAACGAGCTTGATATTGGAGTCGTTCATTATTTATTGACACATATTTGTTACTAGTGACACAGTAAGTGCATTTACAGTAATAAATAATGAAAATGAACAATACAATCTTATATGTTAAGTATATTATTTGATTAGTCTATTTATAAATCTTTTGGCGAGCTACCTCTTGAGCTACAGGTTGGAAACCCCTGGACTAAAGAAACCAAAAAAAGAGACCATCAACGGAAAACATGAGACAAATATCCAATGTTCGAATCCAGGTTAAAAACAGTTTTGTTGATGCGGAAGATTCTATTCTTCACTTTAAACCGGAGTAAGTCATTTTTAAACTGCAGAATACAGGGGGCGAATTCATTTTTTTCGGAGCCTGAATTAATAAAACTTGGATTTACGTTTTTTTTGCACATGATTCTGTCCATAGCCTTATGTTACCAACACAAATAGTGCTCTTAAAGTTCAATTAGAGCTTTATACTTCATCTAAAAAAGGTTAAAACATAAACATATTCTTTTCGACATCTTGCTTAAAGTGCCTGTTTGTAGCGGCGGCCATCTTGGTTGTTTTGCCCCGGCGGTTTCCAAATCAATGTTTATTAATGGCTCTTCGAGTGTTTTAAAGACGTCGTCATTTACATTTTGATGGAGTTTTCAGACGAGAGGTTCTGATCCGGTGCCAGGTGACGGTGTGGAGAGGTTCTCACCGAGTCTAATTAAAATGAAAGCTGTTGGAGCTCTTGATATTTCTGTACGTATTTGGAGAGAAACTTGCACCTGTCCACAAGTATAACACGAAATCTAACAGCGCTTTTGTTTGGCTCCCAGTCTTCACGAGTTTAACCAAAGAATATACAACTTTGTGTATTTGCTCGATACACCGTCTCCATCAGATATTTTTCATAGATCTGTCTGAATCTGTTCCAGTGAGCTCTTATTCTCTGCGGAGACAATCCATCCCACCTCACAAGTGTGGCGTATATATAGAGGCTGATGAGAGAGTTTGAAAGAGGACTTTTCTGGTTATATAAAGGTAAATAAAGGATACAGTATGTTCCCGGCCGGCAGTGCGTTCCCACTGTTGATGCATGGACCTGTGTGGATGGAGGCAAGGACACATGTCCACAAACTGCCCTGCGGTGGGGGAAGTGGTGGGCAGGACTTTGATGCAAACGAGTTTACACTTGTGGCTTCTCCTCCACAAGTGCAGCTCTGTGGCATCTCTGTGTCCGGAGGTTCTCCAGAGACGTCATTAGGGCTGCAATTATTTTAATGATCAATTAATCTGTCGATTATTTCTTCAATGAATCAATGAATTGGATAAAAAAATGTTTGGTTCCATCCCTTTATTTAAAAACGAGGCCATGAACCTACACAAAAAACATATAAATTGTAAACCATGCAGTATCTGCCAAATATTGGCATTTTTTTAAAGTAAAGTGCACAAAAAGAGGTATATTTTTCTGAGTGTACACTCTGTGTTCAGACCGGATCATGCTTCGGCGAGATTCAGAGCAAAGTCAACGGCGACGTCCATGAGAGGAATTGCACGGACGTCACGCCACGTTTATCCCGCTATACTGCGGCGGATACGGCGGCGGATACGGCGGTGGATACGGCGGTGGATACGGCGGTGGATACGGCGGTGGATACGGCGGTGGATACGGCGGTGGATACGGCGGTGGATACGGCGGTGGATACGGCGGTGGATACGATACGGCGGTGGATACGGCGGTGGATACGGCGGTGGATACGGCGGTGGATACGGCGGTGGATACGGCGGTGGATACGGCGGTGGATACGGCGGTGGATACGATACGGCGGTGGATACGGCGGCGGATACGGCGGTGGATACGGCGGTGGATACGGCGGTGGATACGGCGGTGGATACGGCGGCGGATACGGCGGCGGATACGGCGGCGGATACGGCGGTGGATACGGCGGTGGATACTGCGGCGGATACGGCGGTGGATACGGCGGTGGATACGCGGTGGATACAGCGGTGGATACAGCGGTGGATACGGCGGTGGATACGGCGGTGGATACGGCGGTGGATACGGCGGTGGATACGGCGGTGAATACGGCGGTGGATACGATACGGCGGTGGATACGATACGGCGGTGGATACGGCGGCGGATACAGCGGTGGATACGGCGGTGGATACGATACGGCGGTGGATACGGCGGTGGATACGCGGTGGATACAGCGGTGGATACGGCGGTGGATACGATACGGCGGTGGATACGATACGGCGGTGGATACGATACGGCGGTGGATACGGCGGTGGATACGGCGGTGGATACGGCGGTGGATACGGCGGTGGATACGGCGGTGGATACGGCGGTGGATACGGCGGTGGATGCGGCGGTGGATACGCGGTGGATACAGCGGTGGATACAGCGGTGGATACGGCGGTGGATACGATACGGCGGTGGATACGGCGGTGGATACGGCGGTGGATACGGCGGTGGATACGGCGGTGGATACGATACGGCGGTGGATACGGCGGCGGATACAGCGGTGGATACGGCGGTGGATACGATACGGCGGTGGATACGGCGGTGGATACGCGGTGGATACAGCGGTGGATACGGCGGTGGATACGATACGGCGGTGGATACGGCGGTGGATACGATACGGCGGTGGATACTGCGGCGGATACGGCGGTGGATACGATACGGCGGTGGATACGGCGGTGGATACGGCGGTGGATACGGCGGCGGATACGGCGGCGGATACGGCAGTGGATACGGCGGTGGATACTGCGGTGGATACTGCGGCGGATACAACGGTGGATACGGCGGATACGGCGGCGGATACGGCGGCGGATACGGCGGTGGATACTGCGGTGGATACAGCGGTGGATACGGCGGCGGATACGGCGGCGGATACGGCGGCGGATACGGCGGCGGATACGGCGGCGGATACGGCGGCGGATACGGCGGCGGATACGGCGGCGGATACGGCGGCGGATACGGCGGTGGATACAGCGGCGAGATGCAGCAAAATCAAGAGATGAACAAACTCGCTCCACACATGTGCGGCAACCAATCAGAGAGCAAGGGAGGACGCGGCGCTTGTGAACATGTCTTCACCCTGAGTTGACATTCTACTGTGACTGTAAACACGTGTTGCTAACATGTTCGCCGATGTGGAAGTACCGGCGTTAGCATCAAAGCTCGCCCACCACTTACGTCCTACGTTTTTGCCCAACGCAGGAAAGTACAGCAGCAGTTCAGACTAAACTCATGCAGCTGATATTTCGTGAAAGTGCGTCCTCCATCTGCGCACGTGCATTGTCTGAACACAGCTGCACAAGAATGCACCCACGTGAGCTCCGCGGCGTAGTGGCCGACGTTTTAACCGCGCGATACACTGAATCCATTATGACATTCGTTGCCAACACAATAATCGATTTTGATCAATTTTATCAATTTGTTGTTGCAACCCAAGACGTCATTTCATTTTTCAATTTAATTCCTTTAAATTTATTGTTATATTTTTTGAAAACATCTGCAACATTGTGACTTCTACGCAACACTCTCCTCTAAAGGTTTGACCCTGGTACACTCAAAAAAATGATTTTTGGGTGTAGTAATATATACAGAGATATGGGGTAATACCTATAAAACCAATCTTACTCCAGTTCACATTTTGCAGAAAAAGGCCGTCAGGATAATATGCAGCGCTGGTAAGAGGGAACATTCTAACCCTCTATTCATAAAATCAAAAATCATGATAATTCATGATTTGGTCAAATTTAAATCCTTACAAATAATGTATAAAGCAAGATATCGATCGCTTCCAAACAATATCCAAAAAATGTTCAGCAATAGAGACGGCAAATATAATCTGCGAGGTCCAATGAACTTTAAGAAACAAATTACAAGTACTACCCTAAAAAGCATGTTCATCACTCGCCGCGGGGTTGATTTGTGGAATGAACTCGAGGAGGACTTGAAATGTTGTAACTCACTGATTAACTTTAAACAAATGTACAAAGAAAAGGTATTTAGTAACTATGCTATAGAAAATGAAGTGTAAATCTATACTACAAAAAACTATTCTTTGACTCTGAATTATATTTGTTTTTTTGGTATTTTGTGTATATATATATATATATAAATATATTCTTTTTTTTTTTCTTCTCTCTCCTTTGCTAGATCTGCTTCGTTCTCTTTTGTGTACACTTTGTTTGTTTTCTTATTGTACACGCAACTTGTGTTCTATGATGTATGCATTTAAATTAACTTTACCACTGTCTGTAACAACACAATTGTTGTCAAGAAAAAGAATATGAGAAAGGGGTAAGCATTAACAAGTTTTATACTTCAGCTTACTCCTTTTGAGCTTTTCTGTGTGCCTTGCTTTATCATTGCATACAGCGCAAATTATGCCTGTTTGTTCATTGTTTTTTATGTCTTTTTACACAAATAGCTCAAATAAACGAAAAAAAAAAAATGAATACTAACTCAAAAGTAGTATTTTCTACCTATAATATCAACTTTCAGCAAAAACTAGTTAAAAACATAAATATTTACACAGTATATTCAGGTAATTAATTAATTGAGTGGAAAGAGTACATCTTACTAGAGATTTGCTCGTACCATTTACATGATTTATTGTCATAGCACCAAAACCTGAAAAAATCAAGTAACTTTTAACTATTGGGTGAAGTAGTGACGCTACCCAGAATGCAATGCAGAGAAAAACATAAACTTCTGAAATTCTTCTACATTTGAGCATTAATTTTGAGGGTGAATACAAAGCAAGTCTTAAAGCAAAATACGTGAGCAACATTTTGAACAAACAAATGTGACCAAATGAAAAAAATTAAATATATTTTTACCAACCATGATCGACATGGCTAAGTCAAAGTATGGCTTTACTTCCTGGGTTTGTCACTACATTGAATGTGTAATGTATGTGTGCTACAAAGTCTGTACACTGTACCACTTGTCGCTGAGCTCTATTTGAATAATAAATATTATGACATCCTAATGATACAATTAAAGTGGAACAACCCAAAAAGCATGTAGATAATAATAATAATTTAAACAGAAAAATTAAGTAATATCTACTTATTCACTTCATAACAGAAAATGATATAAACAAGTAAGATTTACCTAATATTTTAATATCTGATATTCCTGTATGAAAATAATTACATAACATTTACATAATATCCTCACAAAGTTTAAGGTTAGTAGAAAGTACATTGTACGTGATACTGGCAAGTAAGTTATACTTGATATTACAGCATTAAAATGTACTTAGACATTTTGAGTGCAAATACTTACAATGATTTTATTAAGTAAATTCTACAAGTCATTTCTTTGAGTGTACGATACAGGCGTCTCTGTTTTTATGTTTGATTTTTCCTTGTCTCTGAAACAGTTTCTTCCAGACTCCAGTTTCCCCCATCGCCCTGAACACTCACCACAGGTCAAATCCTCCGGTGAAGGTCCCGACCGAGCTGAGCCTCCAGATCCACAGATGGGTCCCGGTCGATGCCGGGGTCACTGCTCCTTGGGTCGCTCCCAGTGGGGTTAGAAGGATCAAATAAATGCAGTTTCTGGTGTGACCCTAAACCTGAACCATATGATGCAAATGATCAGATATTTGTGTTTAACAGTAAATCAAACCAGTGTTTACCCACTCAAAAGCAGACAGGTCTCGTTCTGGTCTCTGTCTAAGTCCAGAGAGGAACCAGAGGGACCACGGAAAGACTAGAGAGAGACTAGAGAGAGAGCAGAGAGAGAGCAGAGAGAGACCATAGAGAGACCAGAGAGAGACTAGAGAGAGACCAGAGAGAGGGTCCAGAGAGGGAATAGAGAGAGACCAGGGGGAGACCAGAGAGGGACCAGAGAGAGACTAGAGAGAGACCAGAGAGAGGGACCAGAGAAAGACCAGACGGGAGACCAGAGGGGAGACCAGACTGGGAGACCAGAGAGAGACCAAAGGGAGAGACCCGAAAGAGAGAGACCAGAGACAGAGACTTGAGACCAGAAAAAGACCAGAGAGGGACAAGAGAGAGACCATGGGGAGACCAGAGAGAGACCAGAGCGGGACTAGAGAGAGACCAGGGGGAGACCAGACTGGGAGACCAGAGAGAGACCAAAGGGAGAGACCCGAAAGAGAGAGACCAGAGACAGAGACTTGAGACCAGAAAAAGACCAGAGAGGGACAAGAGAGAGACCATGGGGAGACCAGAGAGAGACCAGAGCGGGACTAGAGAGAGACCAGGGGGAGACCAGACTGAGAGACCAGAGAGAGACCAAGGGGAGAGACCCGAAAGAGAGAGACCAGACAGACAAGACAGAGAGAGTCCAGAGATACAAGACCAGAGAGACTAAAGAAAGACGAAAGAGAGACCAGAAAAAAAACAGACCAGATTTAAAACAAAAACAAAACAACCTTAGCTGTTGATTTCCACATCATTTTTAGTCATAGATATAAAAAAGATGGCCGCTCTGACAGTGAGTGGTGCTTGTGTGATGAGAATAGAGAGAGGTCCAGGATCGATATGTAATCCTGTCCACAGGCTTATCCTGCCTCTGACTCCGCTGTGTTACTGCATCGCCAAGATTAGCTCCAAATACTTCAGACGTGGACCATCAACCGACGCAAAAGACAAAGGTCCATGGTTTTATGGAGTCTCTTTTGATTGGGCCACGTTTTTTTGAGATGTCTCTGCAGCCGGTAAAGAAGAAGGAGACGAAATGATGAAGTTATGAGAATATACAGGGAGAGAGATTAGAGAGAGAGGCCAGAGAGAGGTGAGAGAGAGACCAGAAAGATGAGAGAGACCAGAGCGAGACCAGAGAGATGAGAGAGAGATCGGAGAAAGACCAGAGAGAGACCAGAGAGATGAGAGAGACCAGAGAGATAAGAGAGACCGAAGAGATGAGAGAGAGACCAGAGAGATGAGAGAGACCGGAGAGAGACCAGAGAGATGAGAGAGACCGGAGAGAGACCAGAGAGATGAGAGAGACCAGAGAGATGAGAGAGAGATCAGAGAAAGACCAGAGAGAGACCAGAGAGATGAGAGAGACCAGAGAGATAAGAGAGACCGAAGAGATGAGAGAGAGACCAGAGAGATGAGAGAGACCGGAGAGAGACCAGACAGATGAGAGAGACCAGAGAGATGAGAGAGAGATCAGAGAAAGACCAGAGAGAGACCAGAGAGATGAGAGAGACCAGAGAGATAAGAGAGACCGGAGAGAGACCAGAGAGATGAGAGAGACCAGAGAGATGAGAGAGAGATCAGAGAAAGACCAGAGAGAGACCAGAGAGATGAGAGAGACCAGAGAGATAAGAGAGACCGAAGAGATGAGAGAGAGACCAGAGAGATGAGAGAGACCGGAGAGAGATCAGAGAGATGAGAGAGACCAGAGAGATGAGAGAGAGACCAGAGAGATCAAATAAACTTGTCTCGCTCCATCATAGTTTTTTCGGAGTTCAAACCAATACATGGTCGGAGGGCGAGACCATAACCCCCTGCTCCATAGTCCCATCCTCATTAATCTCTGAGTCCTTGATGTGGCAAAGTCCGTGGTTCAGTTCTGTGTGACTAGTGTTGAGACCAGTCTGGATCAGGTCTGGTCTCACTTTAATCCAGGCTCACTTCATAATCCCGGGTTAAATCCTGGTTTAGTCTTAACCTGTTTAACACCTGGGTTTATCTTGTAGCATTATTTAAGCTAATCCCAGGTATGTCTGTGTTCAGTTTATCCAGGCTGGGGACCGGTGCCATCACGGACCAAAGACTGAAACTATGTGAAACTATTTGAAATTTAACTTGATATTGACCACTATTTAACCAGGACATTTTATAATCTCTTTTTCAGGGAGCCCAGAGAGAGAGGGGAGATCTATCTAGAGTCACGTTTCCACCCAGGAGCTCTCTCCGTCTGTCTGAATCTCGCTCTCTCTCTCTTTGTCTGTCTGTCTGTCTGTCTGAATCTCTCTCTCTCTGTCTGTCTGTCTGTCTGTCTGAATCTCTCTCTCTCTGTCTGTCTGTCTGAATCTCTCTCTCTCTGTCTGTCTGTCTGTCTGAATCTCTCTCTCTCTCTTTGTCTGTCTGTCTGAATCTCTCTCTCTCTGTCTGTCTGTCTGTCTGAATCTCTCTCTCTCTGTCTGTCTGTCTGTCTGTATCTCTCTCTCTCTGTCTGTCTGTCTGTCTGTATCTCTCTCTCTCTCTGTCTGGCTGTCTGTCTGTATCTCTCTCTCTCTCTGTCTGTCTGTCTGTCTGAATCTCTCTCTCTCTGTCTGTCTGTCTGTCTGTATCTCTCTCTCTCTCTCTGTCTGTCTGTCTGTCTGAATCTCTCTCTCTCTGTCTGTCTGTCTGTATCTCTCTCTCTCTCTATCTCTCTCTGTCTGTCTATCTGCCTGTCTCTCTCTCTTTCACACTCTCAGTGGCCCTCTCAGAGTAGGACCCCTCACTGACGTCTCGAGTTTCGATTGCTGCATAAGCGAAACACATTACATCAAACCCCTGTATTTATTTTACGGTCGAAACTGCTTCAGTTGTTGTCGTCTTTGAGTTTTATATAATCATGCTTCAGTTTCTTAACACTTTTCACGGCTTGTTTTGGAGTGTGATGAATCCCCAGTGCTTCGAGGTGAAGCTGAAATGTCTTAATGTATCTTTTCATGTCGCCGCGATGCCTCAAACCCCGTCTGAATGAACGCCTGCACCCGATCATCCGTCCATTTATCGTACATTTTGCTGTTTCCAGAGGTGTCTGCTAGGCTAATGCCACTAGGATTATGCCACTAGGATTATGCCACTAGGATTATGCTGCTAGGCTAATGCTGCTAAGCTAATACTTCTAGGCTAATGCTGCTAGACTAATGCTGCTGGATTTGAAGAATGCCCCACCCAGCAGCTGTTCAGGGCCCAACGGAGTACTTAGCATGGAGAAGGGACTCCGTTGGTTCCTGTAAAAGTTCCTGTAAATGGCCCTGTGAGGGAAGTTCCTGTGGAAAATTACCCGAAAGTTCCTGCGGTGGAAACATACACTACCGTTCAAAAGTTTGGGGTCACATTGAAATGTCCTTATTTTTGAAGGAAAAGCTGTAGATACCTTTAAACTAGTCTTAACTGTAAAGAAATACACTCTATACATTCCTTATGTGGTAAATGACTATTCTAGCTGCAAATGTCTGGTTTTTGGTGCAATGTTGTAATTGCTGCAAATGGAGGATTCTTTGACGAAAGCAAAGTTGGATGTAAAACAAATCTTGTTTAAAATACAAATCATTATTTCTAACCTTTTCAATGTCTCAACTCTATTTTCTATTAATTTCACAACGTATGGTGGTGAATAAGTGTGACTTTTCATGGAAAACACTTTGGTGACCCCAGACTTTTGAACAATAGTGTATGTATCTATCTCTCTGTCTGTCTGTCTGTCTATCTCTCTGTCTGTCTGTCTGTCTGTCTGTCTGTCTGTCTTTCTATCTCTCTGTCTGTCTGTCTGTCTGTCTGTCTGTCTGTCTGTCTGGCTATCTCTCTGTCTGTCTGTCTATCTCTCTGTCTGTCTGTCTGTCTGTCTGTCTATCTCTCTGTCTGTCTTTCTATCTCTCTGTCTGTCTGTCTGTCTGTCTGTCTGTCTGTCTGTCTGTCTGGCTATCTCTCTGTCTGTCTGTCTATCTCTCTGTCTGTCTGTCTGTCTGTCTGTCTATCTGTCTGTCTGTCTGTCTGTCTTTCTATCTCTCTGTCTGTCTGTCTGTCTGTCTGTCTCTCTGTCTGTCTGTCTGTCTGTCTGTCTCTTTAGTTTTTTCGACTCCAGTCCAGAAGTCACTTTAAATCTGTCCGAGATTCAGTTTCTTATCGTCCTTTTTTCAGACTTCCAAAAGTCCAGTTGTTCTCACACAGATCTGCGAGACCTCTCACAGCTTTAGATCAACTTTGAAGAGACAGAAGCAAAAGTGACACTGTCTCCTCCACTTCTTACGCATTCACGGAGAAAACATTTGACATGAAAGTGTGTGAAAGCCCAGGAATGTGAGACTCTGAGAAACATTATAACTTTAACTTTAATATAATGACTAATAATAACTAATGATATTTTATTTTAGTGTCTGTCTGTCTTGATGCTCTGATCCAGAACTTGTAGTCTACTACACCCTGGACTCCCTATTGTCCACACCTTTAGACCTGGACTCTCTGGTTTATACCCTTTAGACCAGTCCCTACTCTTCTGTGCATTTCTTTGGAACAGTCCCCAGTGTACACCCAGGCCTCCTCTAGACCTGTGGACCAGTCCCTATCATCTAAACCCACAGACCGGTCCCCAGTGTACACCCAGGCCTCCTCTAGACCTGTGGACCAGTCCCTATCTGTCTAAACCCACAGACCGGTCCCCAGTGTACACCCAGGCCTCCTCTAGACCTGTGGACCAGTCCCTATCCGTCTAAACCCACAGACCGGTCCCCAGTGTACACCCAGGCCTCCTCTAGACCTGTGGACCAATCCCTATCTGTCTAAACCCACCGACCGGTCCCCAGTGTACACCCAGGCCTCCTCTAGACCTGTGGACCAGTCCCTATCCGTCTAAACCCACAGACCGGTCCCCAGTGTACACCCAGGCCTCCTCTAGACCTGTGGACCAATCCCTATCTGTCTAAACCCACAGACCGGTCCCCAGTGTACACCCAGGCCTCCTCTAGACCTGTGGACCAATTCCTATCTGTCTAAACCCACAGACCGGTCCCCAGTGTACACCCAGGCCTCTTCTAGACCTTTTGACAGGTCATTAGTATGTTACCCTAGACTCTTCAATCCAGACCTTTAGAGCAGTCCCTAGTCTACACCCTGGCCTCCTCTAGACCTGTAAACCAGTCCCAATAGTCTACACCCTGGCCTCCTCTAGACCTGTAAACCAGTCCCAATAGTCTACACCCTGGCCTCCTCTAGACCTGTAAACCAGTCCCAATAGTCTACACCCTGGCCTCCTTTTTTAGTGGTAGGGGAAACCGGAGGAAACCTACACAGACACAGGGAGAACATGCAAACTCGACCCAGAAAGGCCCTGATTCGACCAGGATTCCCAACCCAGGACCTTCTTGCTGAGAGGCAAGAGTGCTTTCTTCTCATCCACCGTGCACACAAACCTGTCCCCAAACCAGTCCCAAGTCTGTCACCCTGTACTCTCTGGTCCAGACTTTTAGACCAGTGCCTAGTCTACACCCTGGCCTCCTCTAGACCTGTAAACCAGTCCCAATAGTCTACACCCTGGCCTAGACTAATGGACCAGTCCCTATAGTCTCCACCCTGACCTCAAGGCCTGAAGCCCAATCCCCAGTCTGTCACCCTGTACTCTCCAGTCCAGACCTTTAGACCAGTCCCTAGTCCACACCCTGACCTCCTTTGGACCCACAGACCGGTCCTCAGCTGGTGGGAGTCTGCGGTTCTGTCCCGTCCCCTGAGACCACAGTTGTTGCCATATTGAAGGATACAAAAGTAAATTGAAATGTAGTTTTTGTGCGCTCCTCCCGCCACATTACTTATAAGTCACATGTAATCTGGCGTCTTTTATGATCACAACATACATTTGTCCCTTTGCTCGGCTTTTCCTCTTTTAATTTCACCCCACATAAGCGCGGTTTAAAAAGCGTTTTGCCTCCAGCGTATTTTGATTTCTGGGTTTTCGGTGCATTCCTGCCGCTCTGCCAGCGCTCTCATGACGACGGCCAAAGCTTTGTTCCCGACGTGAAAGAGTTTTAACGCGAGGCCCAGAGGCACGAAGGCAGACGCACACAGGGACTATAATCCTAAAGGGATTAAGGATCTCCCCCACCCAGGCCCTTCTGCTCCCGAATCTGGTGGCGACTGAAATACAAGAAGGAGAGAATTTTATTAAAACAGACACAAGCAGAATATCATGTTAAAGTTAGAGATTTTAAAGTAGTTTTTGTATCATGCTAAAGCTAGCGATTTCTTACTTGATTCTTTGATATGCTAACGTTAGCAATTGTATACTTGCTTCTTTATTATGCTAAAGCTAGCGATGTTATACTTGCTGCTTTATTATGCTAAAGTTAGGGATTTTATAGTAGTTTCTGTATAATGCTAAAGCTAAAGATTTTACACTTGATTCTTTATTATGCTAAAGCTAGCTATTTTATACTTTCTTCTTTATTATGCTAACACTAGAGATGTTATAGTAGTTTCTTTATTATGCTAAAGCTAGAGATTGTATTTTAGAGTTTTTTTCCTACTGCTCTGTATATGATGATGCAACACTGAAATTTCCCCACTGTGAGACAAATAAAGGATCTCTTCATCTTTATCTTAATCTAATATATTCCAGAACACTCCCAGCCCATTTACGGCTAATCAGAAAAATAACAAATTGGATCCGAACCCAACAGAATTAGATAACGACCGTGAGTCAGTTGGTTCTGACACAGCTGCTGTTTTCCAGTTGAGTGGCTGATTCTGCAGGATCAATACGATTATAATTCTCTCAATGGATCAATAAACAACGACAGTGTTGAGGTTTGGCCCCCGTGTTTGGTTTTATGTTCCAGGCCTGGCTCCTGTTGGGTGCGGCCCTCATCGCTGCAAGTCAAGTCAAGTCAGTTCAGTTCAATGTGTTCCTGTAAATCCCTAAATCACAACAGCAGTTCTCTCAGACTTTGCAAAACTGTTGAATTCGCCAACACAGATCAGAGAATCAAACCGTTCAAACACAAGAAATGAAATGAAAAGACATAGAGCCGTTGGTCCATAACAATAATAATAATAAATCGGTTTTATATATTCGCTTTTCAGAAATCTCAAAGACGCTTCACAATTCAGGACACACACACACATTTAGACAGACGCACACAACTAAAAATCTAAAAGCAGGAAAGAAGAGTTTGATGTTGAAACTAAGAGTCATATGCTTGGAGGAAGAGGTGAGTTTTTAGCTGAGTTTAGTGAGTCCGAGTTTCTGAGATGAGGGGGAGAGAGTTCCAGAGAGTGGGAGCAGAGATGGCGAAAGCTCGGTCCCCCAAGTTTCGGTGCTTGGATTTGAGAGTGGGAGTGAGGAGATGTGAGTCTGCAGATCGGAGTCAACGGGAGGGGCTGTAGGGCTGTAGAAGTTCAGTGAGGTCTGGAGGAGGTTATGGAGGGCTTTGCAGGTGATGAGGAGGATTTTGAAATGGTTTGATGGGGAGCCAGTGGAGTTTGTGAAGGACAGGGGTGATGTGTTCTCTGGAGCGGGTCTGAGTGATGAGGCGGACGGCAGAGTTTTGGAGATAGAGCAGTTTTTTGGAGATCAGATGAAGGAAGGCCGTTTAAAAGACTGTTGCAGAAGTTGCGTGTGGAGGATGTGAAAGCATGGATCAGGGTTTCAGCGGCGGTGGAGGACAGATATGGGCAAAGACGGGTAATGTTTTTAAGATCAAAAAAGGCAGTTTTGGGGATGTTGCGGATGCAGGGCTTGAAGGAAAAGGTGGGGCCAAAGATGATTCCGAGGTTTCTGATCTGAGCACACGGTGAGATGGTGTGGCTGTCGATGGAGAGTGTGAAATGCTGGGGATTGGAAAGAAGGGATTTGGGGCCGGTAATAATTATTCCAGATTTTTTGCATAAGAGGCAGAGACCAATGTCCATAAACGTTGTAGATGTTGAGTTCTCATTACTGTTCTTTTAGTTAGACCTAAAACCTAAAACAGACCCTCCTGCATCGGCAAGGAGAAACTCTAAACCCAGTGGGAAAAGATGAGAAACCTCTAACAACCGTCCGCTATATATCCAGGACTCAGGCTACAGCTGTCTCCAAAACAAACTCTCCAGGCTGATCTCCACCCACCGTCGGATTGGTCCGTCTAACACCAAGATTAGACCGTTTCACCGTAGCCCAAGAGTTTTTTGACTTTCTTACATATATTCAGATTTTTCTTTTGTTTTTGGGCTTCTCAGCAAGATGGTCCCGGGTTCAAATCCTGGTCGGAACAGGGCCTTCCTGAGTGGATTTGGCGTATTCTCCCTGTGTAGGTTTCCTCCAGGTGCTCCGGTTTCCCCTTCTCTTCTCCATGTAACAGTATTCTCACTCGATTAAGTTTTATCTCCATTAGCAATAGTGCAAGGTTGTTCCAACAGAAAGAGACATTTTTTTGTAAACAAATCAGACCATGACTGTCTTTATCGTAGAATTATAAAATGTAGAGCCCTGTGAGTCACTTTTTGACTCTTTGAGCTGGGAGCTGATTGGCCGAGCGAGGGGTGGTCCTCTTTTTGTCTCTTTTCTGTCTGAAAAAGCCGATATAAAGATGCATGTGGAAACTAGAGATAGAAGCAAATATGACATAGATTTTCGTTAATTGTTTTGTGGTTTGAAAGTCGGGTACACCAGCTTTAATGCTTTAAAAACAACGAGAGAAAGCCAAAGAGTAAATGCAAAAATCAACCTGAGATTTTTATGTTTCATAACATAGTAATACCATGATCTAACTGAGTGACTAGATACCTTAAAAAAAAAAATCAAAAAAATACACCCATATTGCACTATTACGCACAAAATACAGTATAACCAGATGTATAATAAACAAAAACAAAGTACGACATAACACTAAAAAGATCCAAAATCATTCAATAAATAAAATACAATAAATAAACAATACATACAATCAAGATTAACATAAAAAAGACAGCAACAAGTTTATACAGTCACGTTAATATCCCATCTTTCTGTTGCCTTTATATCATTAAACTTTTCTTATCAGTAGATTTCCTCTTGCTGTACAGGCTGTTGTTATGTGATGGTATCTCTCTCTCTCTCTCTCTCTCTCTCTCTCTCTCTCTCTCTCTCTCTCTCTCTCTCTCTCCTCCTTCTCATCTTCACATGTTTGTGTTTCTAATGACAGGGGCGGGACTCCAGACCTTTGATTGACAGCCACATGCCCCCAGCTCTTCACTGCTCTCTGCACCACCACAGAGCAGACTCAGGCCTTGTCCAGAGAAAGGCCTCAAAAAATACCACTAATGTGTCCATAGACTTGTATTTTTGTGACTGGAAAACAAGGTATTTTCTCAGAGTAGAGGTGTATGAATGAATGAGACTGTAGAGGGCCAGTCCCTGTGCTCCTCAAGAGTCCCAGCAGGAGGCCAGTCCCTGTGCTCCTCCAAGACAACTCAGTGACAGATCTAAAACACATACTGTAGCTTCAATCATGAATTATGAATCTAAAAGCATGGTCAAGCCTTGCAAAACAATGTGTAAAAATCCTTGTCAAATTAATAAAAGAAAGGAATTAAAACAAAAATTAGAATTAAACTGTATTTTTCAAAGTGAATGTCTGTATCTTGTTTGTTTTGTTCTGCTATAAGTTTGAAATGAACACCTAAAGAAGCAAGTATAAAATCTCCAACTTTAGCAAGAATTAAGTATAAAATCTCTCTAAAACACAGTATATTGTATAGTTGTATGTGTTCTGCATGCTCTGACTGTGACTCTGGTGTTACATAACCGTCTCTCTGGTCTCTCTCTGGTCTCTTTCTGGTGTCTCTGGTCTCTCTGGTCTCTCTGGTCTCTCTCTGGTCTCTCTGGTCTCTCTCTGGTCTATCTGGTCTCTCTCTGGTCTGTCTGGTCTCTCTCTGGTCTCTCTCTGGTCTCTCTGGTCTCTCTCTGGTCTCTTTCTGGTGTCTCTGGTCTCTCTGGTCTCTCTGGTCTCTCTCTGGTCTCTCTGGTCTCTCTCTGGTCTATCTGGTCTCTCTCTGGTCTGTCTGGTCTCTCTCTGGTCTCTCTCTCTCTCTGGTCTCTCTCTGGTCTCTCTGGTCTCTCTCTCAGGGCCCGTGTCGGAGCTGATCCCAGGATTAGGCTCTCACTTTGGGCTATAGTCTGAGGGAAACGCGGGGCCAGTGTGGATTACCTCCGGACGGCCGCAACAACACGACTTCTACTCATCTCTTTGTCCGGGTAAAGGCTCCCCAGAGTGAGAGACTTAAGTTGTGTGAGAAGAAATGTTGCCAATTTCACGTAGATATAAAAAAAAAAAAACGATTAAATGTGATGCGTCCTGCAGTTTTATTATAGTTTTATGTTTAAGCTTCTATATTTCTACTAAATCTATACATTGTTAAGATTTTTTTCCCATTTCTCCATTTTGCTTTAACATGGAGCAACCTGGAGAAAGAAGACAGAGTGAAAGAATGTATTTATGAAAAAAATAAGACAAAAGTTTAAGGTTAAAATGATAGAAATATGTCGTTTTTTTGTGCAAAAGTTTGAAGGATTTTTGACCGATTTGACAGAAAGTTTTTGAGGCAATTAAACAAGAAAAGTGTGTTTATAAGTGTGTGGAAATGCAAACACACACACACACACACACACACACACACACACACACACACAAATATTCACTGTTATCCTTATTATGAATTTTAAATACACAAAATGATAAATAATACATCAATCATAATCTAAAAAATATGAACCTATCTCTTTTCAATACGTTTTTATATCCTAATTATTTTTATTTTTTTCAATATGGCATAAAGTGAGAGTGGATGATGAAGACCACACTGCAAAAATATAAAGAAAATAAGTCAAAAAGTAAAAGACCATAGTTTTTTTTTTACATTATGCTAGATATACAAAAGTGGCAAAAAAAATAATGGTATTCCCGACATATATACATTCAAACTACGCATATGTTATAGTTCATAATCTGTAATCTATCCCTGCGTTTCTCTCGTGGATCAACATCGTCTAAATACAATCGCATCCGTTTTAAGATTGAGGAAAAGAACCACAACTGATTTAAATTGCAAATTGTGTCCCAAACTCAACACGTGGATAAAATCTAGCCAACAAACTACTTGTATCTCTCCCCCAAAAATGTTGCGGATTATGCAGATTATACCACACGTTTCTCTCCCTGTCATTCATGTTTAGTTAATCTCAAAGCATCCTGAGCATTTACATTATATAAACCAGATTATAAAACTGTTTTACTAATATACTAATGTGTTTATTGACTTTTTCTTCGGCCTAAACTTTTTGTTCTCCTCTCTCTCTTAAAAACTGAGGCGTGATCCACAGAGAGGCTGGATTATCTCAGCCACACGCCTTCTGATTGGTCGCTGGTAAAAATAGCGCAGCGTGATTGGCTCTTGTCTCCTTTCGGCCTCCTTAGACACACTCACTCGGGACTGGAATCACTTCTTTCCCGTCCCGTCTGCGGCTAAAGTCACTCGCTTTCTGGCTCCGCGTCCGTAAAAAAAAGAAAAGTTTCTGGAGAGACCTGGAGAGTAAAAAGTACAAGTTGCTCCATGTTGGATTTTTCTCTATAGACTTTGGAAGCGGTTGAAATTGTCTGGACGAGGATTTAAAGGACTCGGCACAGCAGGTAAAAATGCAGCTATTTTCATTTTTATATAATTAAAATAACATGAGTATAAAGTAATGTATTATGGGAATCATCAGCCCCAAATTTGCCCATTTATTTTACCGCCACTGGCCTAGTTTTTCTCTCTCTGTTCATTTTACTGAGTTTGCAATGTACTTTTCTGTCACCATATGCCAACACACTAGGCTTAGTTCCTTAGTTTACATAATTATATATTAATTCTTGCTCTCTGGGTATTCTTTTTCCCATATATTTTTATGTTCACAGCAGCAGAGAAGCCGCCAGTGTCTCTCTGTGTGTTTTAAATTGGACTAATAAAGTTGAATTGAATTGCTATATGCGAAATGGCGTTGGGTTAAATAAGTTTTCTTATTTCCCCCACTTTTTATATTTTACAGTCTTGTTGCTATTGTGTATAAATAAATACATAAATACATAACACGTGACATGCATCGTCCATTTGCTGTCAGTGTCATATTTAGGACTGATTCAGGATGTTTACATTTTACTGTCGCTGTCACTGCTTCCACATTGTTTTTAACCTATAATTAAGATGTTTTAAACTATGAACACATTTAGAATAATATTGTATTTTAGTTTGGGACGAATGCAGTCGCGCGCTTACGGCCGTCGTTTGACCTGCGCTAAGGTTACGTTACGTTACGTTACGCACGGCATTTGTTTTGTTCTCAAAGGGGGTTTTCTCACGTTATTTGTTATCATTTATTTATCTATCTGAGTGATGTGATATTGTATGGATTGTGGGGCGTTAAAACCAAACTTTTTAATGCGTGGAATGTGTAGAGGAATGAGGAAATGACCGGAGTTTGACGCTGCGTAAAATGGGTTTTATTTACAACACAGGGACATGATAATAATAATAATAATAATAATAATAATAACAACAATAATAATACATTTTCTTCTTTTCTTTTAATTGTGAAAGAAAGTTTACAGAACGTGCTGCTGGTGGGAGCAAGTCACAATGTTGTCACTCAAAAATGAAATAAATAAATAATTATAATAATACATTTTATGGATTTTATTGCATTTCTGACACTCGAGGTGGTCTTACAGGGTACAGAGTTTAAGGCAAAAAAACGGATAAGGGCATTGAGCTAAAAATAGTGTCTGTCACAGTGAAATAAAAGATGGCTACAATATTAGATTAATTTATACATTTGAGCATCTGTTAAAACCACATGCAAGACATTCATTTGCAAGAATATCATTATTGACAAAGAGTGACAACAGTTGTTGTGGTAACTTGTTGTAACTTTTATTGTAGCTCCAACACCTTCGTTTTTAAATTGCATATTTTTAACCATGTTTATACAGTGTCCTTGGGTGTTTTGAAAGGTGCTTTTAAATAGCATGTATTGTTATGATTGAATTATCTAATGTATTTGTATTTTTTATTCTCAGCTATTTTAATATTCAGCTTAACTTGACTGTATATTATAATTTATAGACACTTTGAACACGAGAAACAACATTCACATACTGTTCTTTTAAATATTGCACAAAAATGTCTTCCTAATTTCCATTTAAATGTGCAATATTTTGGGTAAATTTACGTCCAACTCTGTTCACATTAAAACAACGTATATGCGCACGTCCCCACTCCACTCAATGACAATACTAGATTAAAATGATATAACTAATGCACGTAAATTTTTTGTCTGCACCTGTGGATCGGTCTCCCCCGCCTCCTCAGTCCTCGTTCTACAGTCTGACTCCTGGATACTGCCTGGGATCTCTCTCTCTCTCTCTCTCTCTCTCTCTCTCTGTCTCTCTGCCTCTGTCTCTGTCTCTGTCTCTGCTTCTGTCTCCCCAAAGTTTCTCTCAGGAGTTTTTTGGGCATTTATAAACATTTATGAACATTGCGTCATGACGTAAACGCAGGCGCCAAGGCAACTATTGTAGTTTTTACGTCAGAGCAAAAACACCGCCTTTACGCGTGTATCAATTTTTAGACCGATTTAGAAAGTCATTATAGATCTGTTCTTCTTCAATCTCCAATTCGAGCTGATGACTCGTAAATATAGTTGTGAATACAGTGGTAACTCTTGTATGAATGAATGAATTTTCTCAATGAATGAACGAAACTTTGTAAACCAGCCACAAACCAGATACTTTTTCGTCACTTGTGCTTTTTAGTTTCAGTCCATCCTAAAAAAATCCAGCCTTTAATCTACAGTCTCCACCATAATCTCTGTTTCAGCCCCAATCAGTGACAACTCGAAATGCTTATCTATAGTTTGTTTGCACTTTGCCTTCTGTCTCTGTTGTATCTGCGTGAATCTTAACCCTCTCCCTTCTTTGCATAACACCAACAGATAACGCGCGCTATTGTCATTTGGGGACGCGCAGATAACGCCGCTAATTGCATGTTAATGGACCAGATTTGCGCACAGTTTGTGGCTCATTTCCTTCTCAACAAACCCAACAAAATAAACCCAAATTACCGCATGGGTTTGGACTGCGAGTGACAAAACAATGGCAGTCTATATACGGGAGTGGGGGGGGGGTATATCTGGAAGCATTGTACCCGGACTAACGCGCTGTCAGCGGGGTGTTGTGTTGGGACCTATGCGGACCCAGCAGGACCGTTGGAGTTTGAGTTGACATTGTTGCAGTTTATTTAGATGAATTAGTTTGGGGAGAGCACGGAGGCAGTGGCGGAGCCAGACTTTTAAACAGAGGGTGGCCAGGGGGTGGCAAGGCTTTTTTTGAGGGGTCCACATTTATACTATTCCGAAATTTTATTTCGCACAAAAACTGGCTAAACTATACATTTTAATCTTAATCTTGTCATTATTTTTAATATAAAGTGAACTGAGAGCACACTTGGAAACTACAAAGCAAAAAAGTGTATTTAAATAGTAGTCTGAACAAAAAAGTGCAAAATAACATCATTCAAACATTGCATTACATTTTTCTTTTAACAAATTTAGCAAATTCCTACGGTTCTGGTGTAAAGCAGCAAAGATGTTGACAAACTCATCCATATTCAGCCCTGAGCCTTCCTTTACCCTACACTGAGGATACCAAGATGACTCAATCATCTGCCATGGTAGTTATGAGATGGTTTTTAATAAGTTTTAGGACAGAGAAACTTATTTCACAAGACGCAGTACTGACAGGTATTAAAAAGATCTTTGCAAGCCTCAAAAGCTCATGAAACACTTTCCAAACGTTCCAAAAGGACAAGGAAGTCCAATAGGGACTCTCTAATCCATTTTTTCCTCCCAAGAAGCCGCCTAGTTTGACGTACCTCATGCTTAAGGTCCTCTATATCTGACTCAAAGGTTCTGCCAAATGAAAACAGGGGCTCTTCTTTCAAAAATGTTTTGGGGTCAAGCGACTGCACATCATCCATAATCTTAGCTATTTTTATTCTTTTTTTGTGTGTGAAAAAACACCTTCTGCCAATAGACAATCCTGCACCTGTCTGCGACACCCTCTCTCTGAAACTCAATTATATAAGCTATATTTTAATACAACACAACAAATTCCTCATCATCTCAAAACATACTGCCTCCGAGTCTGACCTTCAGGCTGATCTACAGCCTTTTCCTAACAAAAAAAGGCATGTAGGCAATGTTTCCTCCTTTTCTTTTCATGTTTACACTAAAGGGAAGAGGGCGATGATACGATGGGCAATCAATAATGGAAAATAAACACGCATGCACCCCGCACGCACACAGGCACGCACACACACCCAGGCACGCACACACACGCAGACACAATGGCACGCTGACACACGCACACAGGCGCGCATACAGGCACGCACACAGGCACGCACACACACATACACACACTAAAAGTTCTACAAACTGAACAAGTAATGCGCTGCAGTACGTGTGTCTATACTTTGTGTCAAATGTAAACGGTTGGCTCTGCATCGCTAACTTACCGCTTTGTTTTCATCACGACTTGGGCACACCTGAGTCCAACAACCCAAAACATTAGCATACAGCACCGGCTCCACACGGAGTCAGGGTGCGTTCACAGACTGGGGAAACCGTGGGAATTTTTAGCTTTGCCGGAAAAAGTGCGGAAGATTCTCAAGATTAACATTATTACATTGCTGTCTTCCGAGGGGGGCACTGGGGGTGGCAAGGATATATTTAGAGGTGGCAGTGGCCACCCTGGCTACCCCTCTGGCTCCGCCACTGCACGGAGGAGACAAAGGACAGAGCCACGGGAAAGTTAATTAGGCAGTAAGTTAATGGACAAGGTATATATATGTGTGTTTTTATATATAGCGAGTGTGTGACCATGTATGTGCTAGTTAGAAATACGTATAACTCTGTGAAAAGTGAGTCAAAAATATGCAGAAATTTCATAAAATGTATCTGAGTTTCACCACATTCTGACTGCGTTAAAACAGGATATGCTAATGAGGCAAATACACTGCAAAAAAATGATACAATATGAGGCAGTAAAAGTTTGAATTGAGTGGTTTTTATCTTCATCTGAGTTCATCTGAGAACTGTTGCTGTATTTTCTCATTCCAAGGGAGACTTCTCTTGTATTTTTTAAAATTTGCTCATTGTCCCATTTGCAAATCTAGTTTTAAGGCTCAGTCATAAAGTAATTTTTTGCAGTGTAGAATTATCTTACAAGAAATGTCTGCCCTAAAATTAGAAAATTAACCAACAGTTCTTGAAATAAGACTTTGTCCCGTTGGAGAATCTTGTTTTAGGTCAGAATGAACTCAGATTAAGATCAAAAGCACTGGATTCAAACAATTATTACCCCATATTTGATCATTTTTTGCAGTGTACGATCATAATAATACATGTATAGAGACTCAAGGCCGCCTACAAGTTAAAATTATAAAGTAAAAAACAGCCTGAACAGAGAATGGTATAAGAGAAAAGATTTGTCAAAAAAATGAGTTTTGGAGGTGGATTTGATTTGAATTATTAACTAATTTATTTATATTATTACTCCTAAGACTATAATGAAACATGAACGCAGATTTACTAAAGACATTTATGACATTTTAGAATGCTTTTGTTTCAAAGTTATTATTTCTGTCTGAAAACGTCACTTCCTCTCTTTCTCGCCTCATTCTAGTTTTTCTGCTTCTGCCATGTGTGACATCACTTAAACACTTCACACATACCAGAGGAGGCCATTTTGTTTCACTGATGTAGATTCGTAAAATAGATGTATCTGAAATTCGTGGTGATGTGGAGATGAATACACACATAATTATATATAAATGAAATGAAGGCATCTTTGGGGAATCTAAAATGTGTGTGTGTGTGTAGCTGCTTCGTTTCGTAGCTAGCTATGCTTCATTATTATATCAATGGGACCGTACTCGCGCTCTGATTGGTTGATTTGCGGTCTGATATTTTCCCATCTCGGACCGTTACCATGACAATCGGTCCACAGCGCGTATCACACAAAACCAAGTCGGACATGAACATACTTCACAAATATCTCAAAAGCATCGGGACACAGACAAGAGTCATATAATAAAACATTTATTAACCTCGCTTGCTCGGTCTCTACAGAGAAATATCAGTCTGATATATCTCCATACAGACCTCGCGCTCGGTTAATAAGCCGTTAATATCAATCTTTTCAAAATATCTCTCTATTGTATCTCTCTATGTGTATTAGTGTAATATATAGGGCAGGGTAAGTAGATAAAGTGACATTCATATACAGATAAATGACATGTAAAGACTCAGCAGTTCTCATTGTACAGTCTGACAGCAGCAGGAAGGAAAGACAATACAGTATGTGGAAAGACAAGTTGTTGTATAGAGAGTGTCCTGTATTTCTGCTGCAGCCACTGATATATATTTGTATTATTCTTTTTTACAATCAACATACGCTTTTCTTCTTGCCACTCCATTTCCCGCTGACAATTTGTAAATATGCTTTTAAAAACAGTGGGACAATACATCTCTATATGATAACCACCATGCACATGCACGCACACACATGACTCATTCTAATGTGGAGGAAGTGTCTTGCCAAAGGACTTAACAACAATTTGACACTTTATCTGCTGTTCCCAGAGGTCTCCCATCACAGTGCACTAACCAGGCCTTGCCCTTCTTAACTTCAGCGGTCTGACAGGATCTGGCTTGCACCTGCAGACAAGAGTGACCTGAATGCCTGAATAGAGACTCAAAAAAATAAATGATAATAAAAATATATTTTGGCCTATTTTTATTTTCATTATTGAATCAGGTTCAGTGCAAATGAATGAGAAAAACCTAGTTCCTGAACATGTGTCATATTTCCTGATATAGAATTACAGTGATACATATTCAGAAAAGAGATTATTATTATTTTAAATGATTAGACTTCTCAAAAATTAAAGATAGAACTCATGGTCACAGAGAATGTTTTATTAGATTCGGTTGTTTCTAGTCCACAGTGAAGTCACAAGTCAAAGCCAAATCTATTTTGTAATTTATTGACAACGTAAATTCGTGCACCAGCGGCAAAGTAAGGCAAGTTTATCTCAGTCGCAGAGAAGCCAAAAGTCTCCTAAATGAAGAGAAAAGGCCTAAATCATGAGAGAAATATCAACTAACAAAAACTTACATTCTAAATCTGTGGGCTGCCAAATAGTGAGTGTTGTCAAAAAGTCAAACAAAGACGTAAAATGTGTCTTTCCACGACAACAATCCAGAATTTTGAATACAGAAACTAAAACAGTAGCAGGGCTCGGGAAGTATCTCTGAACTGCAAAAACATGTGCTATATCATTAAAATTCTTACTACGTTATGTGTAGAGAGACATCGACTTAAAGTGCACCTCTAAAATCAACTGCACAATAGTGAGACGTAGAAATGATCTTTTATGACGACGAGCCAGAATTTGAAACGCAAGAATAATAGACAGAACAAATAGTCGTGGTTTAGGGCTCAGGAAGTGTTTGGTTTTGTCCTTTTAGGGAAAATTAGCAAATGTTAAATACAGGCCTCGGATTGATTCTCATTTTGGCTTCAAGTTTTTGGTTTTTATATTTTTATTACTTGTGCTACCGTTGGGTCCAAATTATCCAAATTATTATTATTATTCAAAGTTGAAGAAAAATAACTAAATTAGGGTGTTTAAAGGGTCTAAAGGACTCAGGGACAGTCAAGAGACGAATTATCATCAAAACTCATCTCAATTCTTTTTTATTTAGGGTATTTTTGAATCACTGCGGCGGGTGATATGAGGTAAAAAACAAAAAACAAAACAAGCTTAATTTAGTGGGGGGTTTTTTCAATTTTGAGTAAATTATGACCAGATTTACCAATAGGACAAAGGCATTTAGTCTTATTTCAAAAACTTTGATACAAAACTTTTTTTTGTCCCATCAGCAAGTTTGTTTTAAGTTAACCAAAAATGTGCCAAACACATTTTGCCCTTTTTTGGCCATATTTTACTCAAACTACAATACATTTAGCTATTTTTTACTCAAACTACGACACATTTAGCCATTTAAAAAAAAAGTTTTTCTCAAATTCCGACACATTTTGCCATTTTTGACTAATTTCTCATCATTTTTACAGTGTACCTCGGCTTATTTCTCTCTGTTGTTACAGACTTTTTGTGCGAACCTGTGGATTCCATGTTGTGTTGCTTCATTCTGAGGCAGGTTTGAGGTTTCGAAGATTGTCTATTGCAGAAAAGATGAGAGTTTGAGGTGAATAGAAGCAGAGGTCTCACTCCAGTGCTTCCTTTCTCCTCTCACAGTCACTGTCACAGACGTCTCTCTCTCTTTGACCTCATTAAGTCCGACTTTCCACATTCACACAAACTTTTAAATGGCTTTTGTCCCGAGTTTAGTTCAAGTTAAAGACGTTTTAGAGGAAGCCAGAGATTATATTTATGCACAGTATGTGCCTGGATTTGGAAATACTTTGGGATTATTGTCTCAGTGTGAGAGGTTGTGTCGGAAACATGGAGTAAACAAGGAAGTGTTTGGAGAGAGGTGTAGGGTCAGAGAGTGTTTGGTCTGTGTTTGTGTACCTGTGTGTGTGTGTGTGTGTGTGTGTGTGTGTGTGGGTGTGTAAATTGCTGCATTTCAAATACTAAATAGCCATTTTGTAATCGTTTCAGGAGAATATTAGTAATTTATCAATGACGTACACTGCAAAAAGTGATGAAAAATACAAATAAATGTCTCTTGTTGTTTTGACCACATTCTGACTGATTTAAAACAAGATGAGACACAGCAAAATTATCTTGAAATAAGACTAAATGGATTTCTAGTCTAATCTAGTTTCAACACAGTCAGAATGTGCTCAAATTATGATTAAAACCACTCAATTCAAGCATTTATTACCTCATTTTTAATTTTTTGTAGTGTGGTTATTGCTAGTAAGTTGTTTTCTCTGCATTTGACCCACATCCTTCATTGCTGCTAATTTGATTGTATATATATTATAAACATGAATGCATCAGATTTGAGTCAAAAGCTAATTTCCATCTAAACAAACAAAAAACAAAAAAAACAAAATAATTCAAAACGTGTTCATTTTGTCTAAAGGCAAAGTATCTTTTTGTGTTTCTTTTAAAAGACAAGTTAAACAAAGTAATATATCAACAAAAACAACAAAACATAACACAGAAGTTTGGCCTATTGTACATTTTTACGTGTTTAATGACGCTAAAACAGGAGCACCCGGAGGAAACCAACGCAGACACGGGGAGAACATGCAAACTCTGACCAGGATTCAAACGCAGCTAACCACTCAGCCGCCGTGCCGCCCAGAGAGAGAGAGAGAGTCCCTGCTTTAGATCAGGTCGGTCGAGTCAGTCCAGTCTTGTCCACGCGAGGAAATGATGAGGAAGACTTTTAAGGGAAAAGAACAAGAATTATTAAGATTATGGAAAAAAATCAAATCAAAAACTGAAAAATATGTCAAGAAGTTGCATTTTTCTGGCTACTATTTTACACATTTTTGTTATTTTCTGACATTTGAAAGGATTTGATCAAGAAGGAGAGAAACGTTTATTCACATGGCACTAAAAACTACTCGGTAAAAAGAAAATTATGGTTTTTTGGATATTTTTCTAACGTTACTTGTCTGCACTGCAAAAACAAGATAAAAGATGGAGTAATAAATGCTTGAATCGCGGGTTTTTATGTATTTATGTGCTTAAATTAAGATAGATTTGGCCAAATTCAAGACATTTTTCACTTTTTGCAGTTTTTCAAAAGTGAATGACTTTAAATGTTTTTGTAGTAGAGTCAATGCTTTGTTATAATCTCACTGTAATGACACAAAGAAACAAAATAGTTACAGTTATATTTCAAAACCTTTTTGGAATATTTCTATATGTTTATTAGCTCAAACACTGCAAAAAGTAAAGAAAAACAAGTCAAAAATTGCTCAAATTTGGCAAAAATGTGTATTAATTTGAGCACATTATGACTGCGTTCAAACAAGATTTCTCTCTGGTCTCTTTCTGCTCTCACTCTGGTCCCTCTCTGGCCTCACTCTGGTCTTACTCTGGTCTCACTCTGGTCTGTCTTTAGTCTCTCTCTGGTCCCTCTCTGGTCTCTCTCTGGTCTCTTTCTGCTCTCACTCTGCTCTCACTCTGCTCTCACTCTGGTCCCTCTCTGGTCTCACTCTGGTCTCACTCTGGTCTCTCTTTAGTCTCTCTCTGGTCCCTCTCTGGTCTCTCTCTGGTCTCTCTCTGGTCTCTCTCTGATCTCTCTCTGATCTCACTCTGCTCTCACTCTGATCTCTCTCTGGTCTCTCTCTAGTCTCTCTCTGGTATCTCTCTAGTCTCACTCTGGTCTCTCTCCAGTCTCACTCTGGTCCCTCTCTGGTCTCTCTCTGCTCTCACTCTGATCTCTCTCTGGTTTCTCTCTGGTCTCACTCTGATCTCTCTCTGGTTTCTCTCTGGTCTGACTCTGGTCTCACTCTGGTCACTCTTTAGTCTCTCTCTGGTCCCTCTCTAGTCTCTCTCTGGTCTCTCTCTGCTCTATCTCTCTCCAGTCTCTCTCTGGTCCCTCTCTGGTCTCTCTCTGGTCTCTCTCTGGTCTCTCTCTGGTCCCTCTCTGGTCTCTCTCTGGTCTCTCTCTGCTCTCACTCTGATCTCTCTCTGGTTTCTCTCTGGTCTCTCTCTGGTCTCACTCTGGTCACTCTTTAGTCTCTCTCTGGTCCCTCTCTGGTCTCTCTCTGCTCTATCTCTCTCCAGTCTCACTCTGGTCTCTCTGTTTAAAACAAGATTTACCAATGGGTCAAAGCAAAATGATTTTGAAATGAGACTAAATGACGTTGTCTCGTTGGAGAATCTCGTCACAATGAACTCAAATTAAGACAAAAACCACATATTTAAGCATTTATCACCTCATACTCTACCATTGTCCATATTTCCTCAAGCCACAGTAATCCTAAACACATCCTTCTGAGATCACAGAAGGAGATTGGACTAATTGTCGCCGCGTTGATCACATCATCACACAAACAAACGGTGAAATGTGGCGAGCAAATACGGTTAATTGAAAACCGTGTGATCCCATTCACGCTGCTGTCAACTTTAATTAAATTGTGTTGATGCTGCTTTTAACCCCGCGACAAGGACACCCCCCAGACACACACACACACACACACACACACACACACACACACACACACACACACACACACACACACACACACACACCCGGACCAGAGCCTGCACTGCAAAAAATGATAGAATAGGAGGTAAGAAAGGCTGGAATTGAGTGGTTTTGACTGTGTTAGATAGATACAGATAGATAAATAGATAGTTAGATAGATACTTTATTGATCCCCGTCAGAGAAACACAAGTGTCCAGTAGCAGCAAAAATAAAAAATAAAATTGATCATTCTAAAAAGCTAACAATAGTAATAATCAGCAACAGCCTTTCAGGTCACAGCAGCAGAGGTGGAGTAGTCTCTGGGTGGAGCAGGACGGGTCACAGCAGCAGAGGTGGAGTAGCCTCTGGGTGGAGCAGGACAGGTCACAGCAGCAGAGGTGGAGTAGCCTCTGGGTGGAGCAGGACGGGTCACAGCAGCAGAGGTGGAGTAGTCTCTGGGTGGAGCAGGATGGGTCACTAGGTGGAGTAGCCTCTTGGTTCGGACCATTTTCTCTGCTCTAGTCAAAAATAAAATGCTAAATGCTTCATTAGAATTTTTCATGTTAAAACAAGATTCTCCAACGGGACAAAGCCATTTAGTCTTAAATTCAAGAACTGTTTCTTTATTTTCTCATTCCAAGGGAGACATTTCTTGTATAATTTTATATTTAATTTAATTTTTTCTTTGTCCCTTTGGATAATCTTGTTTTAAGGCTCTGTCAGAATACCTATGGTTACCTAGGGTTTGGGTGACACGGTGGCTGAGTGGTTAGCACTCTCGGCTCTCAGCAAGAAGGTCCTGGGTTTCGATTCCTGGTTGGAACAGGGCCTTTCTGAGTGGAGTTTGCATGTTCTCCCCGCGTCTGCGTAGGTTTCCTCCGGGTACTCCGGTTTCCTCCGGGTACTCCGGTTTCCCCTACTACTAAAAATATGCACAATAGTTCTGGCATGTGCCTCCTGTTCTGGCCCCGCTCCCATCTCTGTGTGGAGTGAGAGACAAATGGCCACAAGTGTAAATCGCTTTGTGACTCTGGTCTGTGAAAGGCGGTATATAAATACAGATTTCTCACTTAGGGTTAGGGTTATAGGGCAATAGGGTTTTGAATTGTTTGACTTTGAGCTTGTAGTTTATTACCACTTGAGGGCAGTATATTTTTCCTCCCTGGTAACTATGGTCAGCATCAAAGGTCAGTTTACAGCCATTTTTTTCCATAGTTCCCACATCTTTTTGTCAGTGAAAATCAACTTTAAAGGTGTCTAGAAGTGGTGACAATACTCAAAAACATATTTCACTGTGAATATCCCAACGGTGCCAGTAAGCCTTATAAAGTACTATTAAACTGCAAATAGTGACAAGATGTAAGGTAATAAATGCTTGAATCAAGAGTTTTTATCTACATTTGAGCATATTTGGTCTTTCTAAAAACAAGTGCCAATGAAACAAGCCGGTTAAGTCCAAATTCAAGTGGTGATGCAATTTATGTCTCATCCAAGGAGGACATTTCTTGAATTTTGACTTTTTTGCTTGTTCAATTGGCAAATCTTGTTTTTAGACGGTCAAAATGTGCTTGAATTAAGATAAAGAAGCACGCATTCACGCAATGAATCAAGCATTTACCACCGCACATTTTCTCTATTTTTTAACAGTGTAAAAGCAATACTGATTTTTACCACTAGTCCTAAGTCCAAAATGCCAAACAAAACAGTAAATCGGACCAGACATAAAACTCAAAGAAAATCCCAGTGCATCAAAAAGAGAAAAACAGGCCTCGAACCTGCGACAATGATTTCTGTAGATTCTTATTCTTTACATAATGGCTTCAAACCGTCTTTTTGATGCGTGCTGCAGCCTCATTAATTAGACTGAGGCAACTAACCTTATTTTTGACATAAACTCGGGCTTCTAACCCTATTTTCACGTATCTCGAGGTCGATAACTCTCTTTCGGATGTGTACTGAGGCATCTAACCTCATTTGTATGTATTTTGAGGCCTCCATCTGTATTTTGGTAGTTACTGGAGCCTCTAATTTTATTTTTGACGTACACCCAGCCTCATTCCTACAGGCCTCATTATACAGTACGGTAGCGTCTCTGTCTTAAAGGTATTTAGGAGGATTTTCTACTTCCGGGTGCGAATCATCAAGACTAAGTGTGTCCCTGTGTGTCTCAGGAGTCCGCCGGCTGTCCTCCTCTGCGGCCGACCCCTGGCACCATGATGTCCTACCTGAAGCAGAGCCCCTATGGGATGGGAGGACTGGGTCTGGGCAGTGTGGACCTGCTGCACCCCACAGTGGGATATCCAAGTGCGTACACAACACACACACAACACACTACACTGCAAGAAGTGATTCAAAATAAGTTAAAAATGTCTCAAATGTAGTTATTTTATTAGAATGAAAATTGGAATGGATAAATAATATCTATTCATTCATCCATTCTATTGTATTTAGTTTTGTTGTAATTTTTAAAACAATTTTGCCCAATGTTACAGGTTATACTAGATTTGTATATTTACGAGGCAAAACTAAAAAAAAAAGGGTAGGCAGAAGCAAAGGTTTTAAAAAGATACAAGTAATGTCTCTCCCTTGGAATGAAAAAAAATAGTTTTTATGAAATGGCTTTGTCCCGTAGTACGGAAGCTTGTTAGGTTCACTTGTGAGTGTGTTTTTTTTCCCGCTGGTATCATGTTATTTCATGATACTTTCATGAAATAACATGATGTTATTTCAGGATACACAACTATCATGTTATTTCATGATACACAACTATCATGTTATTTCATGATACCAATTTATCATGTTATTTCATGATAAACTGGTATCATGAAATAACATGATACCAGCGGAAAAAAAACACACTCACAAGTGAACCTAACAAGCTTCCGTACCATTGTTTTGAAGTAATTAATGAAAGTTTATTTGAACACGGAATGAAAAAAACCAGAAGAAGAAAAAAGAAAAAATACATGAAAAAAAATATCATCAACAAAACTCAATATTTAGAAGTCATAAAAACAAAGACAGTCAGAATGTATCATGCTAAACCACAATTATATAACTTAATTGAACAGTATCTGACTTTCTTGTGTAAAATTAGCAGCATCAACATCCCTTTGACGCATGTTTCCACTCTTTAAAACTTCGTCATGACTTTTGTCTCGCAGCAAACCCTCGTAAGCAGCGTCGCGAGCGCACCACCTTCACCCGCACTCAGCTGGACATCCTGGAGTCGCTGTTCGCCAAGACCCGATACCCCGACATCTTCATGAGAGAAGAGGTGGCCCTGAAGATCAACCTGCCCGAGTCCAGAGTCCAGGTACCAGTCCACACTCAACGACAACCAATCTACATACATGGACTTTAATCTCTGCCCCTTATGGACCAATCACTGCAAATGGCAATAAAATATGGGAAAAGAAATGCTTTTATCAAGTGGTTTTTATCTTAATCTGAGTTCATTCTGACCGAAAACAAAATTGGATGTATATTTTTTAACCAAGATCATTTTTCTTTGTCCCATTGGCAAATCTTGTTTTAGGGCAGTCGGAATGTGTTAAAATTAAGATACCTTTTGCCAAATTTGAGCAATTTTTGACTTATTTTCATCACTTTTGTGTTTTTTTAATAAATGCATTTCCTGTGGTTGACCTGTTTGATTCTCTGATCTGTGTCGGTAAATCGACAGCTTGTAAAGTCCTCCGAGATAACTGCTGATTTAGGGCGATACAAGAATATACTGAATTGAGTAGAGGCAACCCAATTTAAAACAGTTGCCAGATTGACTCGGCCTTTAACCCACCTGTCGACCTAGTCTTTTTACCAAGGTGTGGTCAGTGTAACCATAATACAGAAGTAATTAACACGAGAACTCCCAAAGCAGTCAATTTGATGGCTTTTAGTTTTGGAAGCGTCAGTCCTCAGCTCATGTACCTTATTGGTCTTCATAACTTGTGGCCTTTACTGTTTCTATGTTTAAGATAAGATAATCAATCTATTATCAAATTAAATTGTGAATGGTTAGCGCTCCAAAGACATTGATTTGATCTTTAAGAAGGTCACTTGTGTTCTAGACTTTGGGAACATCCGGCAAACGCAACACCAAAGTCACGGTTTTTTACGGTTTAGAACAATTTCTTACATTTGCTTCTTTATTTTTCTCCAGGTTTGGTTCAAAAACAGACGCGCAAAGTGCCGCCAGCAGCAGCAGAGCACGAGCAACGCCAACTCCACCAGCGCGGCAAACGCCAACACCACCTCCAAGGTCAAACCGCTGAAGAAGAAACCCTCTCCCATCCGCGACAGCAGCGGCTCAGAGAGCGGCGGCCATTTTACCCCGCCCTCCTCCAACACCTCCTCCTCCACCCCACCTCTGCCTTGTCCTCCGGGTCTGATGAACTCTGCTACCTCCGTCACCGCTCCCGTCTCTTCCATTTGGAGTCCCGCGCCCATTTCTCCAGCGCTAGCCCCGGTAGCAGCCCCAGACCCGGTCGCTAACAGCAGCGCGTCTTGCATGCAGCGATCTGGGGCTAGCACCACGGCCGCGTCCTATCCGGTTGCTTACGGTCAAACGGTAGCAGCCTACAGCCACCAGGGGTACCCCACGGCTAGCTCAGGGTCCTATTTCGGAGATTGCGGCTCGTATCTGCCCATGCATTCTCACCACCACATGGCTAACGGCGGGATGGCGGGGCATCATCACCACGTGGGACAAACGGGGCATCCGCACGCCCACCATCACCCGCACGCAGCCGCGGCGCATCACCAGCCGTACTACAGCTCCACGGACTGTTTGGACTACAAGGAGCAAGCATGGAAGCTCAATTTCAACGCCCCCGAATGTTTGGACTACAAAGACCAGGCTCCTTGGCGGTTTCAAGTGCTGTGACGACTTCCTGTTAGCGACGGCTGTGTCTGAATGTCGTGCTATTCTCAACTTATGGAGCTCCAACTGATCCAACTCAATCTAACTCAATTTAACTCAATCCAACTCAATCTAACTTAATCAAACTAGATGCCATTTCTCCCATAATGCTTTGCACAAGTGGTAGAGGTAGGGAGTATACCCAAAAGAAGACACAAAATCAGTAAAAAATTCAATAAACGACCTACTTTGTCTTCTTGTATACACTACTCCAGAACCAAAGGAGTGGTCGGTAGTCACGATGACAAGCTAACACTGGCTAATGCTGGATAACACTGGCTAAAACTGGCTAAAACTGGCTAACACTGAATAAAACTGGCTAACACTGCCTAAAGCTGGCTAAAACAGGCAAACTTTGGCAAACACTGTCTATAACTGGCTAATGCTCGCTAACACGGATTAAAACTGGCTAACACTGGCTAAAACTGGCTAACGTCCGCAAACACTGAATAAAACTGGCAAACACTGGCTAATACTGGCTAACGCCCTGTAAACAAGTCATTCTCAAAACAAACCATCACACATACATTAGCAACCAGAGCAAAAAGCTTAAAAATCTTGTCCGATTTTTTTGTTTATTATTATGTGAGATCCATTTAGCCTAAACCTATTACGTTTTCACTCATGTTGAATATCCATCTGATTTGAATTGAAAAGTATATTTCAGAAATCTATTTTTAGTGGACCTTTGCAGACTTTTCACGCACATAGGGAACCAACAGCGATAAACGAGGGTTGGGAACACCATGGACCTTCAGACACAGCCGGAGCAACGGCGCTGCTTATGGACGAATTGCAACTGTGACTCATAGTTTAATGTAAATAGAGATTATTATTGGACGTACATTGGGATCTGTCTTCCAATCCTCACGGCTGTGTTATGACTCCATCCAGCGATACATACATGGTGTAAATGCAGTCTTTGCTTCTTTGTGGTTCTTTTGAAAGACAGGTCAGATTTGTCTTTACGGTAAAATTAGCCAAAAGCAATAAAAGAAAGGAAGAGAGGAAAGTCAGAAGTAACTTGAAAAAAGGACTAGACCATTGCTCCCCGAACCTGCAAACAATGGACACACAATATTACGATGGAAAAATCTAACTTGTCTTTCAAAATAACCACAAAAAGCATTTTAACTCAAGAGAAAACTAAACTTTTTTAATCGCAAACGCAGTCTCCCTTCCACAGATTTATTTTTCTCTTCTTCACCTTCTTCAGCTGTTTTTATATGTACCCTTTGATTCAACACTTGCGGGAAAAAAACTACTTTTCCCACTTGAATGGATTGGCATTGAGTTCCCAATTTTGACATATAACTGATCGCAATGCTGTTGTTTAAGCCACTCTTAGAAATATGATTGTGTGTTTTCTTCCGCTTTATCTGGGGCTGCGTCACACGGGCAGCAGTAAGACCAGAGACCCAGACTTTGCTCTATTCGCAAACATTTTATAGCTCATTCCTCTAGTCTTCCATGGGTCTAATCCCAAACTATAGGTGCTCAGGAGGCATCCCAGCTGGTTTGTCTTGATGTGGAGGAGCGGCGGATCTACTGTAAGCTCCCCTGCGACGTTCCCACCAGCCCTATTTGGCCCTACTCGGCTCTACTCTACCTGGTTGTGTTTCGATTATACTTTAACACCTGTATCCTAGTTCCATGGCTTCCAACAGCACTCTCGGCCAGGATAGAACCAGGGCCAAGCACAGGTACTGAAAAAGGCCCTGCTACCGATTACACAGGGTAGAGAAGAGCCGAGTAGAGTAGAGCGGGGCCAAGTAGGGCTAGTGGAAACAGGGCTTTGGAGCTAAGTGAACTCATTTTAGCATCTTGTCTTTTCGCTTATAACCCAAAACCGATGACCGCAAGGACTTGCGGGACATTGTTTAAAACCACCATTTTGGATAAATTAGGTACCATTTAAGAAAAAAATTTTTTTTTTTAGAAACTGCAGTAAGTACAGCTTAGTGAGATGGATTACAGTGGCGGTACACTGCAAAAAGTGATAAAAAATTACAAAAAATTGCTGAAATTTGAACACATTTTAGCACATTTTGGACTGCCTTTAAAAAAAGATTTGCCAATGGGACAAAGCAAAATGCGCTATTATTTTCATTGCAATATTTTTTCAGTGTAGGAGTCTAAGGCTATATCCACACGAAGACAAAACGCTTATAATTTCAGAAACTTTTTCTGTAAACACGGAGTTAGCTCAGTAAATGTGTGCGTCCATATGAATGTAGTCAATACGCCTGAAAACGCTGTGAAACTATGCCAGACCTGTTGGTGGCGCTGTGACGCAATGACGGGATCAAGCCCAAACTTCCGTGGGCATGCGCGGAATTTTGTAAACAGACAACATGGCGAGTGGGCGAGCTGGTACTACATTAGTATGGACGGACGATGAGGTTGAACTGTTGCTTCGGGTCACACTGGATTACAAAACCAACAAGCTACATTGTTGTTGTCATTATTTTCTGAGTGCGGCGCATGCGTGCTTTAACAAGAGGCGGGGCGATGACGCAAGCGTCTCAGATACATTGCGGAGAGGCAGTAACCACGGAGCGGCATATACGGAGTTTTGAAATCTTTCCACTCTGGGACCTAGTTTCAAAAATGTTCGTTTACACCCCCCCAAAACGCCGGCCTCGTATGGACGATACACTGGATTGATAAAGTATTTTTGCGTTTAGGCCTAAGCTTGACTTCGTGTGGACAGGGCCTCAGATTACCCCATTGACTGCCATTGACGTATTTGTTTGAGACCCTCTATTCCACTGCGGATTACAGGACAATAAAAACAGCTAAAAACAAACGTATTTTTGCTGATCAAAGTAGACAATCCAGTCTTTCAGAATCTGGTTTCACATTTCACATAGTCTTGGGAAATAATTTTCTGTGGGTCTTGAGAATCAGTGAAATCATCAAAAAAGTGAAAGAGGCAGTAAGTGTAAAAATCAGCTTAAAACACACACTTTGAAAACATGTGTTAATTTCCTGTTGCTTAGTTCTGTTTTGACCAATGGTGTTTGAGAGACTGACTTAATATTATAGACATTTTAACGTATATTGAGGCACAAAAATAATATTTTTCTACTTTTGCAACGGTTCTTCCTGGAGAAACTCTCCAACTTCCATATTTGGAGTTTGAACGGACGTAAACAAAAAAGCAATGGACCTTTTCCCTCCATATTTCCCGTTGAAGCGAGTGAGATTTTTCCGAGTTGCTGCTATCTTGAACTTCAGGTTTAGACTTTTTGCAGTCTGTGGTGTTGTATTTTGGAGAGAAAATGGCAGCACTTCTTTTTAAGGTGAAATGTTTAGTTGTTATTTTGTTTTGCAGAGAGGTACGTTGTGATTGAGACGCACAATGTAAGTATTTCATGGACTGATGTATTTGTGTCGTTATAATAAAGTTTCTTTTACGTACGAAAACATGTGTGTGTTTTATACAAAAGTCATGAAGGCAACACAAAATGCACATCAGGTGAAAGCACTAGAGCAGGATTGGAGAGCTGCTTTTATGGAACAGAAATGACAAAGAGCTACTAGATCTAGAGCTTTTTCTCTGCTTTGGTTCAGAGTAAAATTCGGAATGCTCTTATAGTCTTTTTGAAAAACAAATTAGCATTCTTCCAGTGGATTTACACTTGATCTGTTTGGTTGGGACCGTCAATCCTCTCTGCTCTGGTCTGGATCAGTAAAAAAAAAAAAAAAACAAGTCCCTGTGCTCCTCAGAGTCCCAGCACGAGGCCAGTCCCTGTGCTCCTCAGAGTCCCAGTACGAGGCCAGTCCCTGTGCTCCTCAGAGTCCCAGCAGGAGGCCAGTCCCTGTGCTCCTCAGAGTCCCAGCAGGAGGCCTGTCCCTGTGATTCCGAGGTCAGACGGTGCAACCTGACATTGGAGATGTTCTTATAGACAAACAGTGGTCACGTTACCACAGGTACGAGGCACAGGGACGGGTCACACAGACAGTATCAGCTTCCGCACTTTCAACCACGTAACAGTCCAGACTCCTGCAAAGCAACAACGTTGAAAACAAAAATGAAAACTTCATGGTATATAGGAGGATTTTCTGCTTCCGGGATGCAAGAATCGCGTTTTTGCTTCACATGAGCGACTGATATCAATGATTTCACCTTGACTTCACAGGTTGGAAGAAAGAACCATGGAGGACCACAGCTATATAAAAGAACCATGGAGGACCACAGCTATATAAAAGAACCATGGAGGACCACAGCTATATAAAAGAACCATGGAGGACCACAGCGATATAAAAGAACCATGGAGGACCACAGCGATATAAAAGAACCATCAACTATATATAGTAATAATGTAATGGTATATATTTTAACAGATCCACATGGTACATATTCTAATAGATCCACATGCTAAAACTATATATTCAACAATAAGTCAGTAATATTTATTTATATAGCGCCTTTCACACACCAGAGTCACAAAGCGCTTTATTGTTTGATTTAGATTTTTTTGCATTTGTCTCTCACTCCACACAGATGTGGGAGCGAGGTGACTATACAGGAGGAACTTGCCAGACCTATTGTACATGTTTTTAGTGGTAGGGGAAACCGGGGCACCCGGAGGAAACTGGAGCCCCCGGAGGAAACCTACGGCGACATGCGGTGAACATGTAAACTCCACTCAGAAAGGTCCTGTTCCGAGCGGGATTCAAAAGTGTAATCTAATCAGCCGCCACCCTAAAATATAACTCTAAAATGAATGAAAAATGAAATCTAACTTTAGCATAATAATAATAATAATGAAGAAGTAAGAATTTAGTGCAAAATCTCTGACTAGCCGACTACACTGCAAAATATGGTAAAAAATGAGGTGAAAACGTCTTAAATGAAGTGGTTTTTATCTTAATTTGAGCTCATTCTGACTGTGGTAAAACTAAATTCTCCAATGGGACAAAGCCATTTAGTCTGATTTCTTGTATCTTTTTAAAAAAAGATCATTTTGCTTTGTCTCATTGGTTAATCTTGTTTTAAGGCTCAGTCAGAATGTGCTTAAATGAAGACACATTTTGCCAAATTTGAGCAATTATTTGACTTATTTTTCACGACTTTTCGCAGTGGAACGAAGCAAGTCTAGACTAAAATATCCTAAAATCACACATGAATCTCTCTGTGTGTAAGATTTAGTAATTATTTCTGCCAAAAGCTTCTCCAAATGTGACTGGGTTGACAAACACTTGTGGTCGTCTCTGGGGACAAACATCTCGCTGTTTGTTTGAAGTCGTTTGATCCGAGCGGAAGAAGCTTCACTCACGATTTTCATTATACCCAGAGACAGCTGCTCTTACGGCAAACACCAGAGGAACCTAATCCTTCGTCGTGTTCAACATTTACTCTTCACACAATCATCTGTCAAACCAAAGCCGAACAAACACATTCACTCGTTCACAGGTCTATTACCAGGACAGCGGTTTACAGATGAGAGGGTGGTGTGGGAATGTGCAGCGTGTAAATGAAAAAATATATACTTTGTTTTTGACTTTTTTACTTTGGAGCTCAAATAGATTGCCATAATTCAAAAACATAACAAGGCATCAGGAGGCAAGGCATCTACAGAGAAAAGAGTAGGTAAAAAATAACAATAATACTCTTACTGTCATAAAAATAAAATAAAATAAAATGCATAAATAAAAAAGAGAAAAAAATATAAATATATTAATTTAACAATTGTAATAATAACAGTACTGATAATAAACTGAAGAAAAGAAAAGAAAACGTTGAAAAAATATGCATAAAAATACAAATAAAAAAAATATATATATAAAAATAAGAAAAATACAATACTAATAATAAACTAAAGAGGTACAGTAGAAGGAAAGAAAAACAGGGGGTGATAAACTACTACTGAAGCCGCAGCTGCCCTGGGGCACACTGACAGAATCGAGGCAACCAATACGTACCATTGGCCCCTCCCACCACCACCACCAACCATTCACACACACACCAGACTGATTCTAAAATGCCCCACTGTGGCACCTACTGTTCCCAGAGGTCTCCCATCACAGTACTAACCAGGCCCTGCCCTGCTTAGCTTCAGATATCTAACACGATATGACCACTTACCTGCTAGTGCAACAAATATTGATAGACACATGGCCTGCCAACCATTATGCTACTATAATCAGGACGTTTAGAGGCTGCACCTGTCCGCTGGGCAGCACAGTGGCTGAGTGGTTAGCACTCCCGCTCTCCAGCAAGAAGGTCCTGGGGTCAAATCCCGATCGGAACATGGAGTTTGCATGTTCTTTCCGTGTGTTCGTAGGTTTCCTCCTTGTGTTCCGGTTTCCCTTACCGCTAAAAATATGTACAATAGTTCTGAATGTAATGAGTGAATGGATGGTGTTGATTGGAAGCTTTGATGGACCAGTGTTCGGCAACTTGCTTCTGTCATCACCGGGTTTGGAGTGAGGCAACAATCTCTGGACAATTGTAAAGTGCTCATGGTTGTCTTCCCCTTTATTATTCCATTTCTGGGTCGGGTGGTGGCAATCAGAGCTACCTCATAGCACCAGTCCCTCTGATCCTCCTGCAGGTGGTGGGTCCACAGGAAGACGGCTTCTCTGTCATCCACGAGATGGACATAAATAAACATTACTTACTCATGACAATACCATCTTTAGTGAGTTATTGGCTCAACTCCACGACTGAGATGATCTAAATGTGATCCAAACTGTCCTTCCGCCTCTTCTTACAGATACTCAAAGGCAACAGAAATTCACTTACTAATACAAATGGCATGAAATACAAAGTTTACATGATACTTTTGCATGTTTGGAAATCAAGCTTGAGTGCCCAGAAAGGCGCCATATGAATAAAAATATAGTATTATTTCTACATGCTCAATGTAATATATATTTTGGGCTCTGATACTCTGACTGTAAATGTTTGGACTGAATGGATGACTGGAATCTCACAAGTTTGGGTCATAGACACAGGACCATAGACACAGGACCACAGATACAGGACCATAGACAGAGGACCATACAGGACCACAGACACAGGACCATAGACACAAAACCATAGAGACAAGACCATAGACACAGGACCATAGACACAGGACCATAGACACAGGACCACAGATACAGGACCATAGACACAGGACCATAGACACAGGACCATAGACACAGGACCGTAGACACAGGACCATAGACACAGGACCATAGACACAGGACCATAGACACAAGACCATAGACACAGGACCATAGACACGAGACCAAGACAAAGTACCATAGATACAGGACCATAGACACAGGACCATACAGGACCACAGACACAGGACCATAGACACAAGACCATAGACACAGGACCATAGACACAGGACCATAGACATGAGACCATGGACACATGACCATAGACACAGGACCATAGACACAGGACCACAGATACTGGACCATAGACACAAGACCATAGACACAGGACCATAGACACGAGACCATAGACAAAGTACTGTTAGTATTAGATAGCAATATGGCCTACGTGCAGGACTGTACAAGGACTCTACAAGGACTCCATGTTATGACTATGATGTGACTGTCTCTTTGTGACACGTATGTCTTTCGATGTGTGACGTGACAATGACTATATAAACTGTGTACTGCCTTTATTCTGTCTGAGAGAAAGAAACAGAGTAAACCAGTGGAACTTGAGAGAAACTTAAATAAACTTCCAGAGTTTGGCACACCACGATCCGTCTCTCTCTGCTTAAATCCTTACAGATTTGGTGGAGAATGCACGGCTCAGTGTGTGCCATTCTCTGGATTGTTTTGAGGGAATTTCCTCTGTTTCTTTTTTTTTTTTTCGGCGTGTGGGAGCAACAGCACGTTATCTGGAAGGGGAGAAATCCCAGCGGACGCTGAAAGGGCTCGCTTTTGAATGGGCTTGCTCTTGCTCCCTCACTTTCTCTGTTTTGTGTTTAAATTGAATTTTTCGACGCGGAAAAGATGTTGGTCGACCTCTCGAACAGTCCGGACAAAGAATTAAGGTAAGCAGACACCTTTTTTAATATGTAAAGTCTGCATAATTGGATACTAGCTAAATTTTGAGCTGTCCCGGAGGTCTGTCCAAATCTCTCTAAATCAAATTTTCTTTGTTATGTCTTTGTCACGTCTTTGTCATGTCTTATGTTGTAGAAAACAGGTTAGCTGTGTGGGTAACCAGTCCCTATAGGAAAAAGGAACCCCTGACGTATCGGGGTCCCTGTCCTTTGAAGTAGTCAGGACAGAGAGAAAGGAACCCCTGACGTATCGGGGTGCCTGTCCTTTGAAGTAGTCAGGACAGAGAGAAAAAGGAACCCCTGACGTATCGGGGTCCCTGTCCTTTGAAGTAGTCAGGACAGAGAGAAAGGAACCCCTGACGTATCGGGGTCCCTGTCCTTTGAAGTAGTCAGGACAGAGAGAAAAAGGAACCCCTGACGTATCGGGGTCCCTGTCCTTTGGAGTAGTCAGGACAGAGAGAAAAAGGAACCCCTGACGTATCGGGGTCCCTGCCTTTGGAGTAGCCGGGGCAGAGAATAGAGAATAGAAAATAGTTAGTGAAACCATGGTGTAAAATTAAAAGTTATTATAAAAAGGGAAATGTGTTAAAGAGGCCTTTGTTACAAAAGCTTTGAAATTGACGAATTTCAGGCTGATAAATGACAAAAGTTTAAAGAACAACATCAGTTATATTTGCTTAGCAAAGTAATCTTGAAAGTTATTCTTCTGTATCTTTCTGCTTGTGCGTGTGTGCGTCGCACTATCTGCTGCCGTTGTCAGGGAAACGGCCCCCTCCTTCGCTGCTCTGGCTGTGAATCTGAAGCAAAGCTACTGCTTTAGGACTTTTGGCTTTTCATAGTTGTTATTCCGTTAAATTTGCTAAATTTGCCATTTGAACATTGTGTTAGACACAGTTAAACGTTTTTAAACACCATTAGTGAAGAAGTTTTGAATTAGTATGTTTTTGAAACCCAAAGATTAGTACAAAAAGCTTTGCTTTTCTTTTTAAATCTGCTGCTTATTTTGTGAGTCCATTATTGTATCTCTGATATATTTCATAGCTGTTTGTGAGAATTTTTTTATGTATTTTTTATTTTAGTTACAAAAGCCGTTTTTCAAACATTTAAATTAGAATCTGTTAAAAGTGATTAATGATTGTAGACTTCGTCTAAAAAAGAAAGAGGGAATTAGGCTGTAAAAGTATTATATTATTAAGTTAAACTACCCAATTCACCCAATTCACATTCAAGTGGTGACTTTTGTTTTTGTTTTGACTATGCACCTGACCTTCCTCCTGCTGCAGATGCACGCAGCACAGGAGCCTGGTCTAAAATGTGCTCCAATTCATACTGACTTCATTTGAAAAATGCAGCAATTATTTTAAATTAGTAAAATATATGCTGAGATAAATGCATAGATAATTAAAAACACAGTACAAAAGTACACATATTTTAAAGTTTAAAAAGTTTTTGAGATTCGAGTCTTGTTTTTTATTAAGCGTTTCTGGTTTTAAATGTCATCATTAGTAAGATAATAAGTAATCTTTATTTACATAGCGCTTGGGAAAACCCAGAGCGCTCAAATTGTTTTGACTTCAGAGAGAAAAACAATCTCATTCACAATCTCTGTTGTTTTTAATTTGACTATAAGGTTGTTTTCCAGAACCAAGAGCACACACTGTACAGGGTCACTGGACTGCTGGACACTGGACAGCGCAAAGCCCACCCAGCCACAGGTCACAGAGCTAAGAGCAAAGGGAAATGCCACCTCTACGCCCCTCCCCCCACTACAGAAGTAAGTGGGAGTGAGACCGGGGCCACAAAGTGGAGGTTTTTGGAGGCAGTGATGGGTGGAGCGTCAGGTAGAGACCTAGAGGGAGTTGAAAGTGTGTCCAGTTGGTTTACATCACCACAGTGTGACCTTTGACACCTACAGGTGGTTCGAGGAGTCTTGAGAAACAACCCCAAAATTCACACACACACACACACACATACACACATACACACACATTCACATTTACATATAGATACATGAAAAAGCAGAACATGAGAAAAAAGCATTTTAAAAGTTTACTCCAATGTAAACACATATTTTTAATTGTCTATCACTTGAATCTTTAGTTGAATCAGTATTTTTTGAGACCAGAAATGTTCATTTGAATTCTATATTGTCATGGACTTAATTGACGTCTGTCCTGACACTTTTGATTTGTTGATTTTGTACTGTGTGAAGTAATTACATTGATTAGAATTAGATCTGAGAAAAACACAAATTAGAGAAGTAAACTGAATCATTGCGCTTGCTTTTGTCTAAGGGACATTAGCAACAGCATGAATAGAAATTGTCTTTAAAGTAGAATCAAAGTGATTTAACCATAGAGAGTAACTATTGCATTACAAGCTGTGTACAGGAACTGTGACACTGCACCATTGACCAGAAGTGCATCGCAAATGACCTGATGTGCTTCAACTGAAAAGACTGTATCTGGAGATCTGATGTCCAACTGGAGAAACCAAACCATGGCTTGGACCCTACTGATGACCAAGATGACATCTCTCGGAGTATGACCTGACCTGAGGACCTGAGGACCTGAGGACCTGAGAGAGAAAACTGGGGAGTGATGTTTATATTTTTGAAATCATACATTGATGAGTGCTAAATGAGAGAGATACTCATGATTCTTTCTTTTGTTTTTGTTTGTCCCTAGCTTCTGGACATCTGATGATCTATTGGACACAGCCATTTGCAGAACAAGAACCAGCCAATGAAAACGTCTATTGCCGATGCTATTGCTACAACCAGAACCTGTGACCAAATGCAATATAAATGTTAAGTATTCAGACAACTGACAGACAAAAACTTTGACTTTTTTAGTCTGGGAGACTGAGCAACTGTTAAAAACTTTGAAAATGATAAAGTTTGAGTATTGTAGCGTTTTAGTAGATGTCAAATAGTAGTAAAAGAGTAGAATTTGACTTCCTTTGTTTTTCATAAACACATTTCCACATAAGAGTTAAAATAGTACCCTACAATGTTATCCTTTTGATAGATCAGCTATAATATTAGAATCAGAGTTATGTTACAGCCATTAAAAGTGACAGAAGTCACAAATTAGAAATATGCCTTTGCTCAAGCTGCAGCCGAGCTTTGGAGTTAAAAAATAGAGTAAAAATAGAATTAGATAAATGCATCAACCATAGATGCTTTCAAAAATAGAGAATATTCTTAGCCAGTGCTAATATCAAATGGTAAAGGGACCATTTCACAAGCATTTACTTCAAAAGTAGATAAAGTTAATTACAGTTTATGTACAGTTTTATTAGATACTTGCCAAATTCACTTGTGTTCAAACATGAGTGAATGTTGACAATGCAAAAGTCCATATGAGTGTAGCCTAGATTAATGCCTAGATTAATGAGATAGATTACAACCAACAGAGATTCAAAAGCATTTAAAAGCATTTTGATGTATTTGTGTATAGCACAAAAACACAATAGTAGATATTTAGATATTGAGAAGTTTCCAGCACAAACACCATTGTAGAATAACTGACCCCAACCCCAAACCTAATTAGCTACTATTAGGATAATACTAATTTGATTAATGATGTACATTCATCCCAAACTGCCTGACAATAATATCTTTAGATAATAAAAAGTAATAAATCACTGACCACTATAGAAGTGTAAATGTTGACCATTTGCCTTACTGTGTTCACAGTTTTATTCCTGAGAATGAGAATAGACATGGAGCAAAATCCCACTGATAATATGCCACTGATAATGAGAGTATAATACCACAGAGAGATTTATTAGATTAAAATGTATGTTTAAGAATATGGCTCAATAGAAGCAAATATGCAAACATATTTGTAAATAGATTAGAATAGTTTTAAACTATAGTGAATAGTGAAAGTAAAGTACACAGTCTAAGATTGAAAAGTGAAAATAATACAGTGAAATAAGTGAAGTGTAAACAATTAGCATTAGAATAAAAGTATAGAGTAATAAAAGTGAAATTAGCTTCAAATTTGAGACTCAGCTCGTTTTTGTCTGTGTTTTGACTGAATCTGCTGAGTTCTTGTGTGTCCAATAGTTTTTGTTTGTTTTTATTTTTGTTTGTTTTTATTTTTGATTTGTTTTTTGTTTGTTTATTTACTTTATTTTTGTTTTTTATTTTTTCCCAGGATAGAGGATAAAATCCACTGATATTGATTTGATGATTATGAGTTTAATGCATACATTTTCTTTGTTTTTAATAATTTTTTAAAGTTTTTTTTTTGGAATTTTTTTTTTTTCTTTTTCCACTTTATTGATTGATCGATTTGAGTGATCACATGTGATTATGATGTGATCAAAGGGGAGGGTGTTAGTATTAGATAGCAATATGGCCTACGTGCAGGACTGTACAAGGACTCTACAAGGACTCCATGTTATGACTATGATTTGACTGTCTCTTTGTGACACGTATGTCTTTCGATGTGTGACGTGACAATGACTATATAAACTGTGTACTGCCTTTATTCTGTCTGAGAGAAAGAAACAGAGTAAACCAGTGGAACTTGAGAGAAACTTAAATAAACTTCCAGAGTTTGGCACACCACGATCCGTCTCTGTCTGCTAAATCCTGACAATACTACTTACTTACTTACTAATACTTACTTAATAACCCATTAGTAGGTGTGACCTGGTAAGATGTAAAGCCACCTGTAGTGACATCAGTGACCCCCCTCTGGGCCTGTGTGAGCCTTTGACCCCGAGTGAGGGAAGAACCTGAAGCCGTTTTCTCCTCTGTTAAGCTCGTGTAAATGTGGCATAGTCAGTATATTTCTAATCTGTTGTTGAAGACTCTGCGACTGGATTTGCAGTCTCAGTCCTGGATTTGCACCCTCAGTCCTGGATCTGCAGCCTCAGTCCTGGATCTACAGCCACAGTCCTGGATCTACAGCATCAGTCCTGGAGCTACAGCCACAGTCCTGGATCTACAGCCTCAGTCCTGGATCTACAGCCTCAGTCCTGGATCTACAGCCTCAGTCCTGGATCTACAGCATCAGTCCTGGATCTACAGCCTCAGTCCTGGATCTACAGCCTCAGTCCTGGATCTACAGCCTCAGTCCTGGATCTACAGCCTCAGTCCTGGATCTACAGTCTCAGTCCTGGATCTACAACATCAGTCCTGGATCTACAGTCTCAGTCCTGGATCTACAGCATCAGTCCTGGATCTACAGCCTCAGTCCTGGATCTACAGCCTCAGTCCTGGATCTACAGCCCCAGTCCTGGGTCTACAGCCTCAGTCCTGATTCTACAGCCTTTTGTAATTTATTTTTCTTATAGTGACTACAGCAGTGCGAGGTTACAATCCTAGTCCAGGTCAGTAAAAATTTCGCCGAGACCAAACCAGGACTGATCCGAGCCTAGAGTCCGGACTAAAAGTACCCGTTAGAGACTGTTGTGTTGGTTGTTGTTGGACAAACAGCGTCTGGAGGGTTAGAGCTCGACTTCAAACGGACCGTGAGGATTAACGCGCAGTGAAAGGAACAGAGGAGATTCCCATTTAGAGCCGAGCTGAAGGAGGCAGGAATGTGGGGCCTTCAGGGACCATGGGAGACGGGGATTCTCATGGAACCTCCCGGAATCCCACTACAAAGAGGAGGGTGAAGTGTTGCTCTTTAAGGTTTTGTCACAATGTTGGCGTTCAGTGATTTTATGTTTTATGCAAAAGATAGAGATTTTATACAGATTTTTTTGAAGCTAGAGTCAGAGATTTTATTTAATGATATTGTATTGAATGCTATTGTATTTATTTATTTTTTAAATTAAATTAAATTTTGTTTTATTATAATTATGTATTTATTTTATTTTATTTTAATTATTATATTTTATTAATTCATTTATCTATAAAATTATTCTTTATTCATATATTATTATGTAATTTTTATTTATTTATGTATCATTCCTACTGTTCTGAAAGTTTTAATGCAACAAGTTGTCTATATCTATATTTATTCAATCTATATTTATTTCATTTTTTTCCCAAATGATAATGTGGTAAATCCCTGTAGTCTCTGGTTGAGGATGGCCCTGTGTCTCCAGTTTCCTCTGTGTGCTGCTGTTGTGGCTGTGGCAGGTCCGGACGCGCTGTCTGCTCCCTCTTTATGATTGACATCTTCACGAAACTCTAGAAACCTGGGATTAAAGCTGTCACCTCAGACACGCAGAGGTTTGTGGAGAGACGAGAGAGACCGAAATGAACAAACTCAAGTCACGGAGGACGAGGGGAAAAGTTCACCAGGATCCTCCAAGTGCCATCGGCTCATTCCCACCGAGAGACATGCGGGGATTTCATTTTTTAAAAGAATGTGTGACCTCTTTCTTACAGACTAACTATCTATCTATCTATATTTCTATATATATTTATCTATCTATCTATCTATATTTCTATATATATTTATCTATCTATCTATCTATATATCCAACTATCTATACACTACAAAAAGTAATGATAAAAGAAAAAAAATGCCCAAATTTGGGCAAATGTATCTTAATTTGGGCACATTCGGACTGAGCCTTAAAACAAGATTTGCCAATGGGACAAAGCAAAATGATCAAAAAGATACAAGAAATGTCTCCCTTGGAATGGCATAATAAAGCAACAGTTCTTGAATTTAGACTAAATGGTTTTGTCCCATTGGAGAATCATGTTTTCTCACAGTCAGAATGTGTCATTTTTATCGGCTGAAATCACAACAGTCGTCCCCAGAGGCGTCACAAAACCACCACCTCAGGCTGTGACCTAGTCCTCAGGTCCAGGAGTCCAGGGTTTCAGGCTGAGGACTGGTCCTCAGGTCCAGGAGTCCAGGGTTTCAGGCTGAGGACTGGTCCTCAGGTCCAGGAGTCCAGGGTTTCAGGCTGAAGACTAGTCCTCAGCCTCAAACCTCTAGAAGTCCTCCTGTGCATCTGTCATTTATCGCACATTCATTCACAGCAGATGAGGTTTAATAAATAGATGTGGATTAAAATCATTGCATTAAAACGATTGTGTATGTTTGAGGCATTAATATATATTTTTTAACTATTATTATATCCTTTGTCAGGTTCAACATTCACCTCAATGAATCTAAATTCTACAACGAGTCTCAGTCTCTCTCGGATCTCGCTCTTCCTCCTCAGACCTTGATCTCTGCATTGATTGGCTTAAGTGAGATCTCATCAGTAAGTAGCTAGTTTTTTTTATATAATTTGCTTATTATCTCCCTGCCTGATGCCAAAGCTGTCGCTGTGGACTTAAGGCTCTTGAATAAAGACGATTAGTGCGTATCTGCTCTTTGATTAATGCTCAGATCAGAATCAGATCTCAGACGCTAATGCAGAGATAGAGTCTGTCGCAGCAAAGACATCAGCCTCGAAATTCAAATGGTTTCAATCAAAGTTGGACAAGAATCACTGTTTACAAAAGATGTTTTTAACTAGAGATTGTAGCTACAGTCTTAGAGGAACTATTCTGCAGCAAAAAAGTAAAACTACACTGCAAAATGTGAGGTAATAAATGTGTTTTAGACTGTCAGTCCAGCTGCATAGGGAGTCAGTTTGCTGGAGAAGTATGGTAACTTGAGCACTATCCTCTCCTCCTTCCTACTTTATCTGTTTAGCATTATTAGGATTCTGACTGTAGTCTGTTCATTGCTATTCACCCGTTGTCCTACTGTCTGTTTCATGGCGCGACCACGGGACCTCTGAACTGGCCCTATCCATCTACACCTGCGGACTGCCCCGCCCGGCCTGCCTGGGACTGGGAGTGCCTCAGTCCTGCACCGGACCTATCCACGTTCAACGGCCGCTGGTCCACGTCCTGTAGCTTAGGTCCTGGATCTATAGCCCGTCCATGGGAGCGGATCCCTTTCTCAAACCATGGGTCTCCCCGAGGTTTCTCACTTTTTTCCCACTGGGTTTTCTTTTTGAATTTTTCCTGGTCGATGCAGGAGGGTCTGTTGGGCAGTTAGTTACTGTGGTGATGATCCAGGACACTTTAATATTCTACAACATGTATGGACATTTATCAACATGTGTTTTATATTCTTTATGTGTTTTAACTGTTGATTCTCTGATCTGTGTTGGTGATTCAATGGCTTTGTTAAGTCTCTGAGATGACTTCTGATGTGATTTAGGGCTATACAAGAATAAATTGTATTGTATTGCATTGTTTTTTAATCATATTCTGAGTATATTTTTACTACGCTGCCGTGTGTTGGGCCCCGGGCAGCACAGAGCGGGACAGAAACAGACTGAACAAGCTGGTCAGGAGGGCCAGCTCCACTCTGGGCTGCTCCCTGGACTCTGTGGAGGCGGTGAGGGACAGGAGGCCCCTGGACTCTGTGGAGGAGGTGAGGGACAGGAGGGTGCTAGCCAAAGCCACCTCCATCATGAACAACACCTCCCACTGCACAGGACTGTAGAGGAGCTGAGGAGCTCCTTCAGTGGAAGACTGAGGCACCCTCAGTGTAGGAAGGAGCGCTACCGCAGGGCCTTCATCCCCACTGCTGTCAGACTGTACAATAAGTCACTTTAAATGATCACTGTGTGAAAACCTGCACTACTATTGACACTGTTTCCAATTGACACTTGTCACTTTTGTTGCACATAATTATTGTCACTTTATTGTACATATATATCCTGCATGTAACATGTTTGCACATTTCCTCCTTTTGCACAATCTGAGTGTCTCTATCCACGCCAAATGTGACATGTACATTTCTCCTATGTGAGATAAATAAAGCTCATCTTATCTTATCTTATCTTCTGTTTTATGTAAAAACAAGATTTGCCAATGGGACACAGCCAGACATTTCTTGTATCTTTTCAAAACAAGATCATTTTGCTTCGTCCCATTGGTGAATCTTGTTTTAACACTTTAATGGTTTCCTCAATCATTTTGGAACTGAAATCTATCTTTTTAGGGCATCTCACATGGTTTTAGGCACTTTTACTGTCAAACTGCATCCCAACCGTTTGGTAAAGGCCTATCATTAAAAAAAGCACAGGGGTTAAAAACACAACAAAATCCAAAAAAGACAAAATTTCATAGCTTTCTTCAAGGAGTGAAGGTTAAAGGGTTAAGGCCAGAATGTGTTCAGGTTAAGAAGAGAAGTTTTTTAGACACTACTTATTTTTCACAAATTCACACTGAATAGAAGTACATGGACACGGTAGTGTGCCGTAAGCCGGTGTTTTGACTCTCATGGATGAGAGAGATGAGTGAGGTGACGTGTCCCACAATGCATCCTGTTACAGTCTTTATGTGAGAATTAGCAGAACACCACCTTTAAGACCAGGACTCGTGTCAAATGTCCAGTGAACGGTAGAAAACACAGTATTTTTGACTTTTGTTATTTATCTGTCCAATCAATCTATGAATCATCTTTATGTCAATATACATTTTTTTACAGATACAAAATAACAAAATAACATACCGTTTTAAAAAGGAGTTAGAAAGGGAAATGTTTTGAATGATATCTGTTTTAGTTCAACCTCCAATACCTTTTCATTAATGAAAGCACATGTTTCGGGTCTTCAGTGTCCAATACGTCCAGTTTCAAAGCAAAGTTAGTGGTGACATCCGTTCGTGTGAGGAACTGCATGTGGGTAGGTACGGCGTATACACCGTTGTTGAACTTTTTCCGCTGGCCACACGTGCAGCAACCAATCAGAGAGCGGTAAAGTGGTCACAGGGACACAGGCCGGTCAGAATAAGAACACAAAAACATTCGAAAGCAGCCAAAACAGAAGCTAAACCAGGACTAAACCAGGATTGACAATGGCGACAGTGGCTCAGTTGGCCTATGGAGCGTGAAGGCCGTGTGTTCGAGCCCACCACGGGACCTTCTCCACCAACTCCCACTGATGTCTGCTGTTGTTGTGTCCTTGGCAAGACACTTAACCTCGGGGAACACCTGATGCCACAGTGGGGCGGCTGCGGCTGTAAAGTGCCAAACTGCTGTTGTGTCCTTAGGCAAGACACTTCACCCCCATTGCCTAGAATGAGTCTGGTGTGAATGGTTGGTGGTGGTCGGAGGGGCACAGACTAGTTGCCTCGCTTCTGTCAGTGTGCCCCAGGGCAGCTGTGGGTACAGTTGTAGTTTATCACCACCGTGTATGGAGTGAATGAACAATGACATGTAAAGTGCCTTTGAGTGTCCAAAAAAGCACTATGTAAAACTGAAGCATTATTATTATTAATGGGGGACACAGCCTGAGTTCTCATTCTCCCGTGGCTGTAAACAAGTGCTGCTAACATGTTCGCCGGAAGTACTGGTTATAATAAATTAAACCCATGGTGCAGCTCCGTGAACACAAACCGCTGTAATATGAAGTCTCTGGAAGTCTCCGAGACGACAGCTGTTGTGAGTCAGGAGTTTACGAAAACCCATCGAATTGAATTTAATCCATTGGAAGAATATTTTTCGCTGTCAATTCAAATCTGCAAGAAATCACTCAATGCAATCTTCAACATCCCGTTCCTTTATGTGCGTTTTTCCTGCTATTTTTAAACCCTACACCGGTCAATTTGTTGTGTGTGTCTGTGTCATTGTGCGTCTGCGTGTTCGTCCGTGTAGCGCTCTTTGTCCGCTGAGAAACCGGTCCCTGGCGGCCATGTTGTCTCTGCCGTCTCACCCCAATCTGCATCAGGCTAATTCCACGTTTCAGGTTTCTGTCCTCCTCTTCTCGCCCTGCAGGGTGTGTGTGTGTGTGTGTGTCAGTGTATGTGTGTGTGTGTGTGTGTGTGAGGGAGAGAGAGAGAGTAAAACTGTAATAAAAGTGTCTTGGGCAGAGCAGGACAGCGCGGCGCCTGCTGATCATGTGACACCACCTTCCAGACAAAGCTAGCCTCTTTCTGACCCTGTTAACGTATAGTTCAACTTAAAGTGGATACAATATGTTCATAAAGAATCTTTCATCCAACCGCTCGGCTTCTCTTCTCTCTCTATTCACTTATTTTCACTGCCCAGATTTAAAAATGATAGCTCCAGGGGTTAAGTGTAAAATATAAAAAGTATCAAGATGTTTAGACAAAAGGATTAGTTTCATTTAACCTGAGTTTGGAGATTATTCAATTATACAGTTGATGTTATTATTCAATGCTAAAAAAACTAAATCTATGAACATATTTAAATGATGCTAAGGTTTTATTTCCTTACCACTTCATTTTGAGCCGACAGCAGTAAAGTAGGGTGACGTTATGATGGGCAGTAACGTGACTTTATAAAGGGCAGTGAGGGGACTTCTAGAGGGCGGGGACAGGTTAAGAAGTGTTCAAGAGTCTAACAGCAGAGGGGAAGAAACTGTTCTTGTGGCGAGAGGTTTTGGTTCTGATGGACCGTTGTTTCCTGCCCGAGGGGAGTGTTTGGAATAATCCATGTGCAGGGTGAGAGGGGTCGGCTGTGATACGACCAGCCCGGCCTCGAGCTCGGGCGACGTACAGGTCCTGCAGCGATGGAAGGCTGCGGCCGATCACTTCCTCTGCAGAGCGCACAATGCGCTGTAGTCTCTGTTTGTCCCAGACTGTGGCTCCAGCGAACCACACGGTGATGGAGGAGGTGATGGAGGAGGTGATGGAGGAGGTGAGGATGGACTCGATGATGGCCGTGTAGAACTGCACCAACATCTGTGCAGGCAGCTTGGCTTTCCTGAGCTGCCGCAGGAAGTACATCCTCTGCTGGGCCTTCTTGATGAGGGAGCTGATGGTCGGCTCCCACTTGAGGTCCTGGGTGATGGTGGTGCCCAGGAAACGGAAGGACTCCACAGAGGTGATGGGGGAGTCCATCACGGAGGGTGGGGGCGGGGGGACAGTGCTCTTCCTGAAGTCCACAATCATCTCCACTGTCTTCTGGGCGTTCAGCTCCAGGTTGTTCCCACTGCACCAGGACACCAGCCGGTCCACCTCCCTCCTGTAGGCGGACTCATTCTTTCATTGTATATGTGCACAGATATTGGTTGTTTTCCTTGTTTTTGCTCTCGGTCTGTGCAGAAATCACACAACAATGGGGCAGATGAAGTTCATAAATATCCATAAAAGTTGTTGATTGTCTAGTGTCCAGATCATCTATGTCCTTAGACCCTCCTGCATCCGGAAAAACTCTAAAAACCCAGTGGGAGAAAAGTCTTCATTTCTCTGACAACTCCCACTACCAGAAGTTTTAATTACACACATGGGTTTAACAAAGAAATGATGACGTTCACAAGGACAGGAGAAAATACGGGACCTTTCCGTTTTCTTTCTTAGAACGCTTTAGATCACTGTTTAGATTTCAAACATCACTCAACCACAGAATGTTGTGTCTGAAGATCACACAACAGAGAGTTCCAGTTACAGGCAGAAGACAGTGATACACCTTTACAATAATAATAATATTTAATTGGTTTTAATGCTTTTCTAGACATGCAAAGACACTCCACTTGTCATTTAAGATTAAAGATTCAACAATTGATTTGCCATTTGCAGTGAAACCACATTGGAAAAATTGTGCAAGACCACCCCAGTGTTAACCAGAGCTCTTGCCATTCATAAACTACTGCTGCCGCCACAACTGCCCTGAGGCAACCAGTATGTGCCATCGATCCCTCTGACAACCACCAACCATGCACACACACACCAGACTCATTCTAGGCAATGTGGGTGAAGTGTCTTGCCTCGGGACACAACAACAGTCCCAGAGGTCTCCATTTGTTATTATTAATAATAATAATCAGAATTCTTTTCACTGGTTTTGTGAGTAACAGGAAGTCACAAACTGGGAAAAAGGTTTGGCTCGAGGTGCAAACAAGTTGGAAAAAAATGAAAAATAAGAAATACAAAATCGACATCACAGTTCTTAAAATTAACTATACTGCAAAAAGTGTTTTTTAAAAAACTCTTTAAAGGCACACCGTGTAACTCTTGGCCACTAGGGGCGCTAGACCTGCAACTTTCACGTTTAGCGCCCCTAGTGGCCACAAGCAACTCAGCACTGTCGCAAAAGTCAAACAGTCAGCCGGTGTCTTTTGAGTGTGTATTCAGACAGCATGCACTGGTGTGTGTGTTCAAACTGTAGAGACATGCCTACAGATATTGAGAGACTCTGCTGTGGTCAGCCTCCAGACCGCTGCATTAGTAATCTACCACACATGGACTTCTATATCCTGGATGAGGGAGTTCTGCGTCTAGCTCGTGCTGCGTGGAATGACATCTTTGCGGTCGATGACATCCAGGAACCAGGTGAAGAGCAGCGCTCATACAGACATGCAGCTTACAGCACGATCCCTTTCGCGTTTCCTCTTTTTAGCCTCCTCCGAAGGTTTAAAATTTTTCCTTGCCTCAGCCATGACCAGGAGTCGAGCAGGTGAAAAATGAGTAGCAAAAGCCTTAGCTCCATGAGTATATCAGCGCCTGTAGCCGTAAAGCAAGTCTTTCTTCCAAGTCACGTGACCTGGTGGCAGACGGTCCGTCTGCTCGAAAGTTACATGGGCGGTATTTCAAGAGGGCAGCCCCGCTCGGAGCATTGCAAGTGTCAAGCGCTGTATATTGGCCCAAGTATTCATATAAAATAACTCATATGTGTCAACTCTTTAGGTCACAAAGTCCGCGGTGTGCCTTTAAGTTTGACACAGTTGAAAAGATATTTAAAAAATGTGGGGATTGAAAAGTACCCGACCCAGAAATGGATTAAGGGGAAGAAAATGGATGGATGAAAAGTACCTGAGAGAAAATGACATTGTTATGTAAATGTGATGGCGGGAGAGGGGTGTAGGGTCGGTGAGTGTGGGGCCTGTGTATGTGTGTGTGTGTGTGTGTGTGTGTGTGTGTGTGTGTGTGTGTGTGTGTTGCATGTTGAATATTTTGTGTGGTAATGATTTGTGATAATGAGTGAATGTCTGCGAGTGGGGAGTGTGGATACGCTTCCATCATCCCCCTTTCCAACCCCATCGGACTTTGTATTTTTGTTTTCACATTTGTATTCACCTGCAGGTTTGAAATAAATGAGAAAAACAAAAAAAGTTCTAAAATATGAGGTAATAAATCTTGAATTGAGTGGTTTTTATTTTAATTTGAGCTCATTCTGACTGTTAAAACTAGATTTGCCAATGGGACAAAACCATTTAGTCTCATTTCTAGAACTGTTGCTTTATTTTATCATTCCAAGGGAGGCATTTCTTGTATCTTTTAAAAACAATATAATTTAGCTTCGTCCCATTGGAAAGTCAAAATGTGCTCAAATTAAGATACATATTTGGCAAATGTAAGTGTTTTTAAATTTATTTTTCATCACTATTTGCAGTAAGTGACAGTAGAATAAAGTGACAGTAGCATAAAGTGCCGGTCATAAAGGGCAGGGAACCGTGCAAATCAAAACAGACAAACACAACAATGTTTTTAACAGATTGTACGACGAACACGCCGCTCAAAGGTCATGTTTACGTCTCTTTCCGGTTTCTGCCGAAATCTTCATGTAACAAAGTGGAGCCTGGTCGGTCCTGCGGCGTCAGCTTGTCTGTGTTTGTTTTGTCTGATGCGACGACATGTGGGGATTAGCGAATATTTCCACCCACAAAAACTGGACTGCGGGCCGCCCCCAAGTGCATCATGGGACATTGGTTGGTCTGGAGATGCAGCCGGTGGTGGAAAGATGGCGCCACGCGATTTCATAAACCATGCAATCGCGCCGTTGGAGTTCCAAAAGTTAGAGATAGCGACATCTTTGTTTCTGTTTTTGGATGATTTTAGTCCGAGACAAAGTCGTTGGGTCAAATACAAGTCAAATTGTGAGTTCAGATTCAGTTAAACTCAATTTATGCTTGTATAGCTCTAAAAAAAATAATATATACAAAATCTCTAGGACTTTACAAAACCGTTGAATTTGCCAACACAAATCAAGCGAATCAAACAATTAAAACGCAAGAAATTCAATGATAAAAAACACAGAGACATTGGTCCATAAGGAGCAGATGACCAATGTCCATAATTGTTGATTAATAAGACATTTGCGCTACTTTTGTCTCTGGGATATGCAGAAAACGCAATAAAAACAGATGATTGGAATTAAGGTGTTCCTCAGGGCTCCATCTTAGGCCCGATTCCTTTGAGAATTTCTTCAGTTCATTTCAATTTAATTTTGTATAGCCCTGTATAACAGTAGCTATACAAAACTATTGAATTTGCCAACACAGATCAGAGAATCAGACAGTTCAAACACAAGAAAGTCAATGATGATTGGTCCATAAGGGGTAGATGACCATTGTCCGTAAATGTCGACAAATAAGACAAAACAACACCATTTTAAACAAAGAGATAAAGAATTCCTTGAACCCAATGTGCCGAGATAACTAACGGCCGCAGGAGAAGATAAAAGATGGTTAAAGGCGGAGGTCTAGAGTCAGGGTCAAAAGATCAGTTAAAGCTGCACTTTGGGATTTTGAAGCCGCGGACTCGCTGGCCTCGCTCTTTCTGCTCCCCTCCCCGCACCCACGAAGCTATCGCCCCCACACACACCCACTGTTGTTGACGGAGCTGCGTCTCCCAATATGGATAATACATGGATATGGATTTGCACGTGGATGGCGTGACCATAGAACGATAGAACCGGGAAGCGCGGAGGAACGAGACTTTCTTTTGGATGGCTGTCTCGCTGTGTAAGCAGTAACCGGTGACGAAGACGAGAAAGTTTCAGGTTAGCTCCTCGTCTTGTTGTGCTAACTCAGCAGTCTATGCTAACGGACCTGTAGATTTCTCACAAAAGTGGGGGCTAGTGGTCCGCTGTGATTGGTCACAATCCGCGACCCGAAACACATTCTCTTCCTTGTTTCATCAAAACTCGATCTAAAATATTATGTCACGGCAGCACAAATCTGCGCTACTTTTTCTTCAAAAGGACGTATATCCCAATGCACTACATGGACATGGATAGCACTTTCGTAATTAATACAAAAATAAAGTCAGTTAGTGCAGCTTTAACTACTTTAGAGCAGCAGCTGATCCTGGATCTGTGCAAAGTCTGTGACACGTATAATATACCAAAAAAATGACTAATACAGACACATTTATGCTAGTCTAGTCTTTGGGAAATGGAGAAAACACAATCAAAACTGTCTATTTGAATTTTGGGGCTCCTCAAGGCTCCATCTTAGGCCCAATTCCTTTGAAGACTTATACAAATCAATTCAATGCATTCTTGTATAAGATAAGATAAGATAAGAGATAAGATGTGCTTTATTTATCTCACAGAGGAGAAATTTACATGTCATATTTGGCATGGACAGGACACTCAGATTGTGCAAAAGGAGAAAATGTGCAAACATGTTACATGCAGGATATATATGTACAATAAAAGTGACAATAATTATGTACAACAAAAGTGACAAGTGTCAATTGGAAACAGTGCCAAATGTGGTGGCACATCAGTTTCAACGGCGGAGAAAGGCTTGACTACATCCGTTAATATTTACAGTCTGAGGGTGAAACATGAAGACTCATCTCAGCGTGTTGTAGGTCACAACACCGCCGTTTTTTCAGGGCCTTTTGCCAAGAAGAAAATATACTTAACTTCCCCCATTGCTCTGGAATCATTGGAGGAAGCGTTTTGTGAATATTGTATGTCTGCATGTTGTTTTTTCTATACTTTTGCTGTCTATGTTTTATTTTTTTAGGTTATTGTTGTGTGTGTTTGAAATAAAAAGATGAAAGAAAACCTACCAAACACTTCTCACTTGGTCCGAGTATTGCAGAGAATCCAATACAAATGTTGTGTTTTTCTGTTTCTTTGTCTCTTTAACAGTTGTTGATTCATATCTCAGTTTTCTCTGCCTGGATTTGCAAAGAAAGAGTAAAGAATGTAGTGCAATATATGTGTATGTGTGTGCATCAAACTGAAATTTCCCCAATGTGGGACGAATAAAGGACCTTCTTCTTCATCTTCTTCTAATGTCCCACTACCTTCAGTAACATTTCGCTCTGATCCAAAACAAACTATTTAAGTTGGTGAAAATATGAGCAGTGATTCATGTGTCCAGCAGCAGAAGCACATCCATCCATACAAACAAACTTGGACCAGTAGCTCTTATGTCAATTGGATGTTGTGTGAAACTTCAGACTATTGGATAAAACTTCAAGAATTATCCACTTGAACTGTTGTAAAGTTCAAGTGGATAATTCAGGGTGTGAAAAGTCAAAGAGCGTATGACGTTAGACTTTTCACAAAAAAAATTAACATTAATATTATAACAGCAGAGCCTCCTCTTTGACGTGTACTTTGGAATATCAAGATTAAAGACCTTATGACGGGTTTAAAAAAAAAAATTGTGGATATCAAAATTGCATGACAATGTCAATCTGAAAGAGATTCCGGCAAAAAAAATCCTGTATTTTATAAAAAGAACGTGTTTTTCATGAATTTAAGTTGTCTATGCTCTAACCTGTGTGTGACGTCATAGCGCGTAACGCCCATGCATTGAAAACCATGGATCTATGCCACAGGACTGCCTTTTCTCTCTTCTCTCCACTGATGCCCAACACAATACTGCACTCTACAGGTGACAATTGCTCACTACACATAAATTGCCGTTTTGAGTGTGAAAAAGTGTCTGAGGTGGGATTTGAACCCCAGTGTCTGAATTGGCTGTTCATCGACACAACCACTGGACTATCTCAGTGCCAACAAAATGTTACATTCTAGTACTAATTTAATACTCGCTGTACACAAACTTGTGATCTTGAATATCTGCGAAAAAAGAACGAATACCAAATTGTAAACAACTTACAGCGTTGAAACGTACCCACTCTGACATCACCAAGGGCTGTGAAGTTTTTTCGTTTCTAAGGGCGTTGCTATGGGGTTATTTCGATTTGGGGGGATCAGACAAAAAAACAACAACTGATTTTGAAACCTTTAGTAGTTCTCTTCTAATATAAAATGGTATTAAAACTGTATTTCTAAATAAATCAAACCCGTCATAAGGTCTTTAAGATGAACTGAGATCCTGTGTTCGTCCCACAGTGGGGAAATTTCAGTGTTGCATCGCAAGTTAAGTACGTAGCACGTAGCACAAGGTAAGTGAATAATAATAACTAACTAGGTTTTAAGATGGTCCTTTATTTGTCCCACAGTGGGTAAATTTTAGTTTTATAAATACACATAAAGGCATGCAGCGTACGTTACTTCCGCGTTCCTTATCGGAAAAGTGGGTAAAGTGTCTTGCCCAAGGACACAACGACAGCAGACATCAGTGGGAGAAACATGCATTGTGTACTTTTCTTCTCTCCAAACATGAAACATGTGCAACGTTTTGTGGATTATTCTATTGTTTTGTTTTCTATTGCATTGTCTTGGTGGGTTTCAGGTCCCGACCTTCTAAAAGACTGTAACACTTTTAACACTCATCAGCACGCTGGCACTTTTTAAATGCTTTTAAACTTTTATCTTTTTGATTGCATGAATGTTTTTATGTGATGTTTTTGTAAAGCACATTGATCGCCTTGAGTGTTCTCACGGGCTCTATAACAAAAATTGATTGATTGTAAAAGCCAACGCATTTATGGAGATCCCAGAGCAAAGCCTCATGTGTATGATTCTACATATGAACGGTATATTGTTCATTATATGCCCTATGTTTTTTGGCTCCTTAAAGTTTTTATTTAAGTATTTATTTTTATGTTTGTCTATGCATTTATTTTTTATTTATTCATTTATTGTATCTATATATATTCATGTGTGTGGCCAGTGTGCGTGTGTGTACGGCCTCCTGCTTTTCAGATTGTTGCAGCTAAAAATTTGAGACAGGCTTCTCACATTTTCTCACAAGTTTTTTTTTTGTAAATTGTATTAAATGTCTTAAATGATTGCTTCTGTCTTCTATGTTTTGTTACATACTTTGAGTTGCCTCGTAAATGAACAGTGCTGTACCCAGGACCTTGCCTTGAAAAATTCTATGTGCATACAGCGCCCTCTGCTGACAGGTTCATCGACACTGCAGATCAAGGTCTATAGAATGACTTTTAATTCCCCAATTATCGTAAAGTGTAAATCAAAGACCCTACACCTTTACGCAGAACATAATTTAAAGAAATGCGGGGGGAGTAAATGGCCTCATTAAAGAAAAATAATCTTGAATAAAATTGCAGCAGATCGTGCACGCGCCAAAACATCACCAAATGAACCATAAGTTTTAATCACTGCAGTAAACAAGGCTTATCAGTTCATCCACGCGGCTATTTCTGTCCATGCAATCTTATTAGAAGCCTAGACTGCAGTGCGCGCTCCTGTGTGAGAGTTTGTGCGTGTGCGCGTGCTCGTACACTGGACCAGGGGTGGATTTGAGGACAGTGAGAGGACCGTGAGGAGGCGGCAGGCGTCCCGGGACAGTCGCAGTGTAGACTCGGCCACAGCTGCCTCTCCCTCCGTGGGTTTGCAGATCCGTATCTTGCGCTCCATACGGGGACAGACGCACACCGGGACTGACGCACCATGCTGACGCTTCTCACCTCCATGTACCTGGTGGTGCGCGCGGTGGCCTCGGAGGTGAGTCCAACCACGCGCCATCACGTCCCATATAATTGAGAAGTCTTCTACTCCTTTTTGGTTTTATACACAGGCCACAGAAAAGGCACTGACTCTGCATAAATGCTGCCTGTGCAAATGGGGTTATTTAAGGTGGAATGACACATAAATATAAAAAGTAGTCATAATAGTCTATTGATAAAGCCACAGTGTGAGAATAACATTTTACCTTTTTTTGGGTTTTTTGCTACCGGACTGGTTCTTGTTTTCTTGCCTTATTCCTACAAATGTCAAGGTCATGTCTTATTTAGCATTATTTCCTAGTAAAAGGTTTTAATTGCACCATACCTCTCATGCGTTTATTTACAAGCAAGCATAAGCCGTTTTAACTAAGTCAGCAAAGAGAGAAGCAGATAGATTCCCACAATATGACATGTTAAACTACGATTCTTCTTTAGATTATGGTTTGTCAAATTGTGTAAGTTTGATCCACTTTAAGCTGAGGCACCAAACTTTAAACCGACAAAAACGGATGTCTTTCTTTGCTATAACATTTTCAGTGTAGGTCTCCCATCATTTTACTAACCAGCCTCTGCACTGCTTAGCTTCAAGAACAAGCTTTTATGTGCAGATGGCTTCTCTTCTTCACTCTAAAGATGTGACAGAGTCTAAAAATAGTAAATGTGAAAACTTGCGACAGAAGAACAATGTTAGGTGTATTTTAGGGCCAATTGTGGTTTCAAAATTAGGTCAGCTTTTAATACATGGTTGCTATGGCGATTCCAAACTAAGGCCCGTGAGCCAAACGTGGTCCTCTGTGTGGTTGTATGTGGCCCTCTGCCTTGTTATAGCTTAGAATCTCTGGAATCCAGTTGTTTATTACTTGTTTTGTGTATTAGTGTAGACGGACATTTGATTTTTATTGTGGCAGAACATTACATATGGCACTGATGTAGCTGTGATGCTAGTGGTTGGGAACACTGTCACCCGAGTAACAATGTGTCATGTGAATCTATATGGACTTCCCAGAACACCACCATTATCTATCCATCTGTCTGTCTGTCTGTGTCTGTCTTTGTCTGTCAGTCTGTGTCTGTCTGTCTGTATCTGTCTGTCTGTGTCTGTCTTTGTCTGCCAGTCTGTGTCTGTCTGTCTGTGTCTGACTGTGTCTCTGTCTGTCTGTGTGTCTGTGTCTGCATCTGTCTGTCTGTGTGTCTGTGTCTGCATCTGTCTGTGTGTCTGTCTGTGTGTATCTGTCTGCGTCTTTCTGTAGCTATGTCTGTCTGTGTCTGTCTGTTTGTCTGTGTCTGTCTGTCTGTCTGTGTCCGTTTTTGTCTTTCTGTGTCTGTCTGTCTGTCTGTCTATTTGTGTGTCTGTCTGTGTCTGTCTGTCTGAATCTGTCTTTGTCTTTCTGTGTCTGTCTTTGTCTCCATGTGTCTGTCTATCTGTGTCTGTCTATGTCTGTGTGTGTCTGCCTGTCTGTCTGTCTATTTGTGTATGTGTCTGTCTCACTGTGTCTGTGTGTCTCCGTCTTTGTCTTTCTGTGTCTGCCTGTGTCCATCTGTGTCTCTGTCTGTCTCTGTCTGTCTGTGTCAGTATCAAAATCTCTTCCTTAAAAGCAGCATAAACGATTGTCCCTTGTTTTTTCCGGTGTGAAACCTGAGCGTGTTGGAGAAATGAGAGGCCGGGGCCCAGAGCCATCATTAATTCAGAGAGTCCTGGTCGTGGTCCTGGTTCCAGCTCTGGTCCAGACTCAGTCCTGTGGTCCAGAAAACACGTGACCAAACAAGTCATCCAGAAGTTACGGCCAATCATTTGTATTTACATGTTTTCTTTCTTTCACTTTAACAAGGTTTTTCCAAAATGTACTTGCTGTTGAATTATTATTTTACTCCATAGTTTTAAACCCAAACATCTGAAATTTAAAGTTCTTGCGTTTTAATTGTTTCGTACTATTTCTTACTTCTGCCATCTCCATCTTGGACTAAAACAAACCACTCATTCTGTTGTATTTGTTGTTAAAACTGCATGTATTGCTCTGAATAAGTGATAATAATCTGGTCATACTTTAAAGCAGGGGTCCCCAAACTTTTACAATGGGAGAGCTACTTTTATGCAACAAAAGAGGCAGAGAGCTACTCATTATTTTAAAAATCAATGTACAATACTGAAAAAACCCTATATTTATACTTGTAATAGAACGGTAATGACTAAAAATGTATTAATTCAAGACCATTTGTTAGATTCTAAATCCTTTGGGGAGCTACCTGAAAGCCTGCGAGCTACTGGTATAGCTAATATAGTAGTAATTAATACTTTAAATACATATACTTTTTAAAAAACGTTTTCTACCGAGCTAGTGTCTTTGTCCAATGCCATATGAACCAACTCTGACTCTGAGGAGCACAGGGACTGGCCTCCTGCTGGGGAACAGATACCCAGCAGGAGGCCAGTCCCTGTGCTGCTGGGTATCTGTTCTGCACTTTGAGTTGCCGTGTGTATGACCTGTGCTATACAGATAAATTTACCTTGTGTCTATATTGCCCCATCACCTTCTGCAATACCTCTCACAACCACTAGATGCCCCCAAACACCCAACATTTTCCACAAATCCGCCCGTGTATGGCAATGACAGAAGGGGAGTTTTCTAAGCCGAGAACAGTGCATTGTGGGAGATGAAGTCCTCTTTGCCTCTCGCATCCCCGTAACGCGCACACAAAAAACTACATTTCCCAGAAGCCTAGGGGGCGTGTGTCTCTCCAGCGCCTGACTCGAGCTTCGGTACAAGGGTAAGAGCAGAGGTGACCCTTCCTTCCTCCAAACCCAGAGCACCACAGTCTGCACAGAACTCATCCACCCCGCTGCAATGGTAAGACTACACCCGGGCCTCCGTACACGCGCATCCACAACTCAAAGATACTATTTCAGACCCGCGTTTGATCCAGTGCACTCCATCTCTCCAGACAATGACACATTCAGGGCTTAGACTAGAGTTGGAACGAGTCAGAAAGAGGATGCACACTCTCCTCTCGCTGTTTTGATCCAAGCTAGAATTCTCCCCATTACGCACTTTTTACGCCATCAAGGCCAGGGTTGACGTTACGCACGCGTTTTCAAGAAATTATTTACCATTTGCAGTAAACCCACATTAGAAAAATTGTGCAAGAGTAGTCCAGTGTGCACCAGGAGAGCACTCATTAGAGCTTTTTGCAGTGTATGTATCATAGTATCAAAGCGTCTCTTTCCTCTTTTCCTCCATCTTTGACCACAGTGGCGTGGGTATTGCGTCATCGCCCTATTTTTTTAATTCTCCCATTGAGGACCAATCAGAACAGGCCTTGCCAAGAGTTTGAATGGATTATCCGCGTCCGTGGTTTTGAGACTGGGCGACAATGAATGAATGACATTGTGTAACTCCAAATGATCACAAGTGGTGTCTGCCTCTTTTTTTTTCTTTGCGTGGTGTTAGAGGTTGGAGTTTTCAGCCTCGTGATGGAGAAATACCTTTTAGGAGCACGTCTCTGCAGCTGAATGACGCATGCAGCAAATCAATATGTGTTGGATCATGGACCAATAGGTTGTGTCAGAATTGGGCAAGTCTGTAAAGCACAGATCAGAGAAAAGGAAACTCACAGGGCGGAACAAAACGACCTAGAAACAGTCAAAGGCATTAAAATAATCACAGTACGTTAAAAAGAGTGACTATACAATCCATCAGTTGTGTGCACAGCTAAATGGAACTGTTTTTAACCTGGATTGGAGTCTGTCTCGCATGTTCTGCAAGACTTTTTCTGAAATGCTGCCTCCTCATGTTTAGTCCTGACTCTGGGACCAGCTGGAGTCCAGTCCCTGTGCTCCTCTATAGAGTCCCAACAGGAGTAGCCCAGTCCCTGTGCTCCTCTATAGAGTCCCAACAGGAGTAGCCCAGTCCCTGTGCTCCTCTATAGAGTCCCAACAGGAGTAGCCCAGTCCCTGTGCTCCTCTATAGAGTCCCAACAGGAGTAGCCCAGTCCCTGTGCTCCTCTATAGAGTCCCAACAGGAGTAGCCCAGTCCCTGTGCTCCTCTATAGAGTCCCAACAGGAGTAGCCCAGTCCCTGTGCTCCTCTATAGAGTCCCAACAGGAGGCCAGGAGGAGGGCTGCTGCAGGGCCTTAATCCCCACTGCTGTCAGACTGTAAGGCACTTTAATGAATTTAGGACTGAAAGCGGTCTCACTGCTAGTCACTTTAGATTTTTATTGTACATTAGTCTCTTTTGTGAAAGATATATATATATTTTTACAATGTTTGCACACTTCCTGTCTTTTTTTACACCCTGAGTGATACTATTTATTCCAAATTCAACCTGTCTCTCGACGTTCTGAAGGAAAATTGCCTAAAGAATGCAGTCACAAAAACCGCTCTACAGTTTTTCAATAAGTTTGCGTCTCTTCATCTTTCAATGTTTTAAACTTTTCTTTGGGACTATAAATAAAATGGAATGTTTTGGCGTCTCACATGGTATATCAAACCAGTCGTGTCCTCTGTCCACGCCCGCTCTCTCTCACAAGGTCATTGCACACACATGCACTTAGTTTGATCAATATAGAGACGTTGTTTTTTTATATATATTCACAATTTTGGCAAAGCTAGTTTATTGATATAGCACAATACAAACACTGCAAACTCAAAAGTGCGTTACAAAACTATGAAAGAATCACACGCTAAGCACAATCCTACAGAAGTGTTTTTAACCTGGAGTTGAACATTGTCAGAGAAGAAGCCTGTCTCACATTTTCAGGACGACTGTTCAAGGTGTCCGATTCTCCCATGAGATTAGATTAGATTAGAGTAGAAACTATTGGACAACGGAGACTGGACCGATAAGCAAAGATCTTCCTAATCTTTCGTTTCAAAGGTTGCTGTTTGTAATCGTTGGTGCAGTGGCTTTGGTTTCAACATTTTAAGTTTTATTCATCACTTTTCTGGTTTTTGAGAAAGTGTATTTGGTTTGATAAAGAGCTGCACTGTGTCTAATGAAATATTGTAGGTCCATGCTGTAGAAAAGTGGGTCAAGCCCTATGTCGTCGCCATAGGAACGACCGGAGCGACGATAACTTACTAATTTATTTTCACATCATCAAATAACTGGTTTTTGTGCATATCTTTGACGCTTGAAAAATTGACTCCCTGAAAATCTCTGATAATTTATATATAGTAAAAAGGCGTCCGACAACTGCGACACTGGTTCCATGTTTGTACCAGCGGCTGCCATTGTGTTCCATGTTTTTAAATCTCTTGTGTGTTTTTAGGCTGAACCGATCCGTGTAGTTGTGACCGGCGCCGCTGGTCAGATCGCCTACTCCCTCCTCTTCAGCATCGCCAAAGGAGACGTGTTCGGCCATGACCAGGTGAGACTTTACACGTAAACATGGCCTCCCAGAAGTTTCTCACTGGCTCCTACTGGGTTTTTTGTTGTTAGATACTTTATTGAACCCTGTGGAGAAGTGTAGGTGTCCAGCAGCATCAGAAACGCATCCATCAAAAACAAACAAAATAAATATGTAATTCTAAATGTAGCTGACAAAAGTGGTAAAATACAACAGCACCTTAGGTCACAGCTGCAGAGGTGGTTGTAGAGGCTGGTGAGGAGCTGCTTCCTCTGGTTGATATCTGTAGCATCTGCTTGGTTGGGACCACCCTCTTTGCTCTGGTTCGAAGTGAAATTCTGAATACGTTATTAGCATTTTTCAAATAACAATTAGCATTTCTCCAGTGGATTTACACTTGATCTGTTTGGTTGGGACCACCCTCTTTGCTCTGGTCTGGATCAGTGTAAAACCATGAAGACTGTACTGTAGTAACATTTACAGATAGAAAAAAAGCAAGAACAATAACGGCCGTAAAACACAAAACAGCTGTTTCAGAGCAACTTAGGACTTGCTGCGGTTTCCAGCGAATTTAAAAGTTAAGTCATTGCTCACAGATGCAGGAGGGTCCAAGGACGGTCGCGATCTGGGACATTTATGAACATTTAAGAACATTTAAGGACGGTGGTTGTCACGCTCCCTGTGAACCAATGGCTCTATGTGTTTAATTAAATGTTCTTTGTTCGAGCTTCTTGATTCTCTGATCTGTTGTTTGTTGAATCAGCAACATTAAGCCATCCAAGAAATATATTGACTTGAATTTTACCTGAGAAGGTTCTGCCCCAACCCGTCACAATACTGTTTTAATAATAATGTCAAGATGAGATTTGAGATCATCACCGTGTGTGGAGTGATTGGAACAATATCTGAACATTGTAAAGCTCTTTGGGTGACCTTGGTCTGTAAATGCGCTATATAAATAAACATAACTTACTTAGTTGAGATGTGAAGGGTCTAAATGTGACCGTGATGAAGCAGATTCCTCATTACATAACAGCTGAGCCTTCTCTTGCAAAGGATGCTGGGGGATTCTTCCGGTGTTACATAATGGACTCATGCCCGTTTAATACGGAGCTGCCAGTTTTGGGATGTCATGTTTAAGACCAGTTTTTCATATTTAAATTGAGGCTCTGTTACTAACTGAAGTGACCAAAAAGATCCACTGTAGTCACTTTGGGCCTTAATCCACTGAACGAAACACAAAAAATCAAATTTGTAGGACATGGAAACTGAAAAATGCAGTAGTTCAGTCAAAACTTGTATGTCAAACCCTGATGTGCGCCCCCAACTAAACCAAACCTCACACACACGCTAAATAAATAAATTGGGCGCAACATTAGCTATGGTTGATGCAGATGTTATAAATATTGGACTGTTGTGTTTTTCCATTGGATAAAACTGTATCACTTAATCTATAAATAAAATCTTGGCGAGTGGCTGCGAGACATTGCTTCCATTGTACGAATGCATTGGACTTGGTTTACAAAAGAAGGACCAGGTGTGTGTCCTCGTCTGTGGGGTCCAACCTTTATTTTTTTACTAACTTTAGAAATGGTTGGACAATACTGTTGGGTATAGATTCAGCTTATCTGGGTTGGGAAGAAATATTGTTTTGGGTTTTTTTAAGGGTATAATCCGAAATCACATTCGTAGTCGTCATGGTGGACTTTACAAATTCTTAGAGAAATTTCAAGGGTGGCCCAAAGTTTATGTATGAATTTAGATGGGTACATTTATTTGCATATTATGACTTCATGTGGTGGTGGCAATTGTGGATTTTCATTTTTTTTTTTGTGTGTATGATTTATTTATTTTTTTTATTTTTTTTTTACGCTGACAGCATATGAACACGCGTACACACACATTGTACCACACTCATTTGGAAAATATAGTGTAGCAGGAGTTTGTGTCAGGCATGGTGTCAAAACTTATTCAATCGGCCGTTTTAAACAGTACTGAATATTGTCAACAGGAGAAATATTGGCCTTTTTACATGTATTAGACCCATAGACCTCCATGTTGGACCTCGGCGTTGGGAGTCTGGGTTTGGGTTTCTTCAGTCGTCTCTTTGAGTGATGTCTACGTTCCACAGTTTTACACATTCTCCGTCACTCGATCACACGACTTCTGTCCGTGCCACATGTCTCAGGGTCAAAAGTCATGGAAATACCAGGGTCACGTTTGTCGGCAGTCAACGCTCGTTCATAAATCACACGTCATTACGAGAAGAGAAGGCTCAGTTTACTTGTTTCAGACCAATTTGTTTATCTTATCTTATTTCATTCATTCCTTTGTCTATGTCCTCATAAAAATAATTTCACCTTTGGCCCTCCGCGGGCGGTTATCCCTCTCTAAGCTCGGGTCCTCTACCAGAGGCCAGGGAGCTTGAGGGTTCTGCGCAGTATCTTTGCTGTTCCTAGCACTGCACATTTCTGGACCGAGATGTCCGAGGTTGTTCCGGGGATCCGCTGTAACCACTCATCTAGCTTCGGGGTCACTGCCCCGAGTGCACCGATCACCACGGGCACTACTGTCACCTTTACCCTCCAGGCCCTCTCCAGCTCCTCTCTGAGACCTTGGTATTTCTCAAGCTTTTCATGTTCTTTTTTCCGGATGTTACCATCGCTTGGAATTGCCACGTCCACCACCACGGCTGTCCTCTGCCCTTTGTCTACCACCACGATGTCAGGTTGGTTTGCCATTACCATTCGGTCGGTCTGTATCTGGAAGTCCCACAGGATCTTCGCACGCTCATTTTCCACCACCTTTGGAGGAGTTTCCCACTTAGACCTTGGGGTTTCCAGCCCATACTCTCCACAGATGTTTCTGTACACTATGCCAGCCACTTGGTTATGGCGTTCCATGTAGGCCTTCCCTGCCAGCATCTTGCACCCTGCAGTTATGTGTTGGATCGTCTCAGGTGCCTCTTTGCACAACCGACACCTTGGGTCTTGTCTGGTGTGGTATATCTGGGCCTCAATCGCTCTGGTGCTCAGTGCCTGTTCCTGTGCAGCCATGATGAGTGCCTCTGTGCTGTCCTGTAGGCCAGCCCTTTCTAGCCATTGGTAGGACTTCTTGAGATCAGCCACTTCTGTTATGCTCCGGTGGTACATGCCGTGTAGGGGCTTGTTCTCCCATGATGGGCTCTCCTCCAGCACCTCCTCATCTCGCCACTGCCTGAGACATTCACTGAGTACGTCATCCGTTTTGGCCTTCTCCATGATGTAGTTATGGAGTTTGGATGTTTCGTCCTGGACAGTGGCTCTCACACTCACTAGTCCTCGGCCTCCTTCTTTACGGCTTACGTACAGTCTCAGGGTGCTGGATTTGGGATGGAACCCGCCATGCATGGTAAGGAGCTTTCGAGTTTTAACATCCGTGGTCTGAATCTCTTCCTTTGGCCACCTGATTATTCCTGCAGGGTATCTGATCACTGGCAGGGCGTAGCTGTTAATTGCCCGGGCCTTGTTCTTGCCATTGAGCCGGCTTCTTAGGACCTGCCTTACTCGCTGGAGGTATTTGGCAGTTGCCGCTTTCCTCGTCACCTGTTCGAGGTTGCCATTTGCCTGTGGTATACTGAGATACTTGTAACTGTCCTCAACGTCTGCTATTGTTCCCTCTGGGAGTGAGATCCCTTCTGTGTGGACTACCTTGCCTCTCCGAGTCACCATCCTGCTACATTTCTCGAGCCCGAATGACATCCCGATGTCATGGCTGTAGATCCTGGTTGTTTGGATCAGAGAGTCGATGTCTCTCTCGCTCTTGGCGTACAGCTTGATGTCATCCATGTAGAGGAGGTGACTGATCTTTGCTCCGTTCCTGAGGCGGTATCCATAGCCAGTCTGGTCAATTACTTGGCTTAGAGGGTTGAGGCCTATCAGAACAGTAGTGGGGACAGAGCATCTCCTTGGTAGATACCACATTTGATGGTCACTTGTGCGAGCGGCTTGCCATTTGCCTCAAGGGTGGTCTTCCACATTCCCATCGAGTTTGCAACAAAGTCCCTTAGAGCCCTGTTGATATTGTACAACTTCAAGCATTCCATGATCCATGTGTGTGGCATTGAGTCGTAGGCTTTCTGGTAATCAATCCAGGCTGTGCACAGGTTGGTGTGTCGTGACCGGCAGTCTTGGGCGACTGTTCTGTCAACCAGGAGCTGGTGTTTGGCTCCTCTGGTGTCCCTACCAATGCCCTTCTGTGCTGTGCTCATGAATTGTTCCATATGCCCACTTATCTTAGCCGCAATGATGCCTGACATGAGCTTCCATGTTGTGGAGAGACAGGTTATTGGCCGGTAGTTGGAGGGGACTGCACCCTTGACAGGGTCCTTCATGATCAGGACCGTTCGCCCTTCGGTTAGCCATTCTGGGTGAGTCCCATCTCTCAGCAGCTGGTTCATTTGTGCTGCTAGGCGCTCATGGAGTGATGTGAGTGTCCTTAGCCAGTAGGCATGGACCATATCAGGGCCAGGTGCTGTCCAGTTTTTCATACCTGAGACTCTTTCTCGGATGTCTGCCTCTGTGATGGTAACTGAGTTCTGTTCTGGGAGGTGGCTGTGCTCCTCTCTCAGGGACACCAGCCATTGTGCACTTCTGTTATGTGCTGCATCCTTCTCCCATATGTTCCTCCAGAACTGTTCAGTTTCCAGCCTCGGTGGATCTGGTCCCCTGTTGTTACCCTGCCACTGAGTGTACACCTTCGCAGGTTGTGTTGCGAACAGCCTGTTCACCCTTCTGGCTTCATTCTCTTTAGTGTACCTCTGTAGGCGGCTGGCCAGGGCTTGGAGCCTTTGTTTGGCAGTTTCGAGTGCTTCAGGTATGGTCATCTGGCTGTACTTTCTGGGTACTGGTCTTTTCATTGCACCTCTCTGGGCCTCTGTTAATTGACTCACTTCTCTCCGAGCCGCCTTGATCTTAGTCTCCAACCGTCTTTTCCATGGTGGGTATTGTCCATGGCTCCCATGGTTGCTCTTATAGCCAAGCATCTCTAGGATCACTGCTGCTGAAGTGTATATCAGCTCATTGGTTTCAGTGATTGTGGTGGTAGGTATTGCCCTCACTGCTGCATTCACGCTTTCTATGAGATCCTTAGGTGGTACTTCACACAACCGCTGTAACCGGTGTCTTTGCCCTGTGCCCATTCTAGCCATGATCTTAGCTTTCAGGTCAGTCGCTGCCTCGTTCAGCGTTATCGGTTCCATTGGGGCTATGTACCCAATATCTGGTTGGGGTTGCAGTTGGTGGGATCTCCCCTCTGACCTCGGCAACTGTGGCATCATACATGTGTTGTACTTCATCAATCTCAAGCTGTGATAGCAGTTGCCGTTTGTGGATGTTGGAGCATTGAGCTACCAGTTGTTTCGGGGTCAACTGTGACTGTGGGTTTCGAAGTAACCATTCAGCCCACATTCTCTGCATGTAACCTCTTTGGCCAGGGTTACTCGAGTAGTAGCATTCCAACAGAGCCCTGTTATCGCATCTCGTCCACTTTCGCCTTGTTCCAGTAGCCCACTTTTCATCAAGGTGCTCTGGTTCCCCAGCACCTGACGCAGACCTTGTTTGGCCGGGCGACGGCTGATCCGGCATCTCATTGCTTATTTGTACCTTCATGGTTATGAGTTAGGCAGTAGCATTAAGGGTCTTGCCCAAGGACCCTCACTGGATGTTGGTGTTAATGTGCTCCCGGTGGGATTCGAACCCTGGCCTCCCAGGTCCCAGTCCTGTGCCCTACCAACTGAGCTATCCAGCTGCTATATATATATATATATATATATATATATATATATATATACACATACAAACCACATACAGTACATATTGGCTTTACATTTGTGAGGCTTGAACAAACAGGAGCAAAAGGAAGACCAAACAGTTATATCCTGTCTCTTTGAAGGGTGAAAATATCCAAACAATGTGTTTAGAAAGGCCTATGATTTTCTAGGTTCAATCCATTTCAATGTATTTTTGTACAGCCCTAAATCACAGCAGTTTCCTCCAGAGAACTTTACAAAACAGTCAACAGATCAGAGAATCACACCGTTCAAACACAGGAAATACACAGGAAGTGAAAAAAAGAAGACATTGGTCAACAAATGTCAATAAATGTTACGTGTCCTGGATCATCACTTTCTTTTGACATTTGTTATAAAGTTCCTGTGATTTCAAGGCAACAGTATAACTAATGACTAGTTTTGAAATGTCTCGACTGAGGGACATATGGATCTTTTATCGTAGTAAATGCATGTACAAAATGAATGCTGAAGATCCCATACTAGGGCTGCACGATATAATGGAAAAATATCGTTATCGCGATATTGGTGCGTGCAATTTCCATATCGAAAATATGCACAAACCAAATATTTTTCCTTATATTGAAGGCAACAAAACACACAACATTCAACAAATACAACAATGTATATAAATGTATGATCAGAATCAGAATCAGAATCAGAATCATTTTTATTGCCAACGTAAGTAACAGGAAGTCACAGACTTGGAAATTGCTTTGGCTCAGTGCAACAGTCAAAAAGAGATAATAAAAATAAGAATAAAAAACACTTCTAAAGAATAAATTTAAATTTAAAATAGAGTTACAGTTACTATTTACAATATACAAGTGCACATGGTGCACACAATGTAAGGTGACAGCAGTACAGTGAAGTAAAGTGACGTATGATGGGCAGTAAAGTGACTTTATAAAGGGCGGGGGGACAGCTTAAGAAGTGTTCAAGAGTCCAACAGCAGAGGGGAAGAAACTGTTCTTGTGACGGGAGGTTCTAGTCCTGATGGACCGCAGCCTCCTGCCTGAGGGGAGTGGTTGGAATAGTCCATGTGCAGGGTGAGAGGGGTCGGCTGTGATACGACCAGCCCGGCCTCGAGCTCGGGCGACGTACAGGTCCTGCAGCGATGGAAGGCTGCGGCCGATCACTTCCTCTGCAGAGCGCACAATGATTTGAATGTCATTAATGTTTTTATGTGTCTCTTGCGTTTCAATGCTGATTTTAGGTAAAAGATAAAAATATTGCAATAATATCGTTATCTCAATACTTAACACTCGTATCGAATATCGGACTAATTTACAATATCGTTCAGAACTATCCCAATAGTCCCACAATGCACTATTTTAAATCAGTTTCTTCATGAGTAATGTTTCAGTTACTTATTAATAAGTAATATTGAAATACCTGAATAATAATTACATAGTTGACATTTCCTGAACCATCCACGTTGCTGAGAACAGGTTTGATGACTCTCATACTTCTGTAATGATTGCAGAATGAAATCTAGACATTTTTACAAAGTATTTTTAACCAAACAACCCAATGTGTAGGAGGGCCATCAGCTTTGTTTTGGGCAAATGTTTAAAAAAAAAGTTCCATATTCACTGAGATACTTAATTTAAGATTATCTGCTAGCTAATCTTTTATCAAAATAATAAATATGTGTAACAATAAATGCTGCAGAAATCGGCTAGAGCAATTGGTTTTAGGGATAAAAGACTAAAATAAGTTTGGTTTCTAGCTCCATGTCCAGCCTCGGTAACCTCCACCCTCTCCCTGAGCCCTGACCTAAACCAAAACACACACAACTGCTGTATTTCCTGAACAAACATGGAGCTGTCGTCATTGTTTTTATCACTCACTTTTTTTTCTTTAACCTTCTCAGAAACCACTAGAACTCCCCGACAGTCATTTTAACGGTTCCCATTCAAATTAATGGGATTCTGGAAAAAAATCAGTTTGTTTTTTTTCCCTTTAAATACTTGCTTCAACTGGTCAATATAAATAATCGAAATACAGCTAAACTAAATGCTAACTGATGATAGTAAACGGCGTGTTGCTATGGTAACTAGCACTTGCTCCACACTGTTCTAGGATCGGGATAATTTCATAGACATAACGACATAGAAATAAACTACATATAGATACAGGAAAGGTCACAATGTTATGTTGTGTATGTTTTGTATGTAAATATTGTGAATGTATGATTGGTGACTAATAAATCAAAATATATAAGTAAAAAAGTCACTGTTATGAAGACCAAAAAAACTCATATATATCACTACACTTCCAAAGCGAAAAGCCGTCGAATTGACTGGTTTGAGGGGTCAAAGGTTAAACATTTCTGTAACTCTTTAACACTGTTTTCTTTCCCCGTCTTCAGCCCATCGTCCTGATCCTGCTGGACATCCCGCCCATGCTGCCGGTGCTGGACGGTGTGGTGATGGAGCTGCAGGACTGTGCTCTGCCTCTGCTCAGGGGTGAGACTAAATACACACACGACTACTTGGCGTTCTTGCACAATTCGACGTATTTTTGTATAGACTTAAATTGCAGCAGTAGTTATCAGAATCCTTTTATTGCCATGTGAGTAACAAGAAGTCACAAACTAGGAAACATTTTGGTAAGAGGGCCACTTTAGTTTACTGGTCTAGTCCAGGGGCCGACATCAGGGTCTGGACTGGCAAAAATACAGTTTGAAAAGGGGTAGGACGAAGTAAATGCAAAACTATCTAGAACAGCTGAAGTTGGCTGAATGACACATGTTTACCATCTCACCAGATACAGCAGCATCATTAACAGAAGTGAAACAATCAAAAATTACATCGGTTAAGTACAGTACGAGCAAATAAAGTCAGCGATTGAATTCCAGACGTACTGGGCTTTAGAACGAGGTACGACATGTCTATTGTGGCTGAGCTGAAGTTGGATGGATGACACTGTGAACTTGTGTTTATGATCTCAATGCCTACTTTGGGTTAGCAAGGCAGAGGGCCACATAACATGACACTGAGGACCGCATTTGGCCCCCGCGCCTGAGTTTGGACATGCCTGGGTTAGATGCTAAACTGCATTTTGTCGCATTGTTCTGACTCTGTAACGACCATAAAGTTGAGTCTAATCAAAGATGGCGGGGAAGATGAGACGACCTCCTTTAGCAACAAACTCTAGCAATTCTCCAACTATTCTAAGTTATTATAGTATCATATGGAAATGTGTTTGACTGTAGTAACTTGGAAATGGTTGGACAATACTCAATGCAATGATAGAAAACACATAGAAACATGGGTCCATAAGGGACAGAGACCGATGTTGTTGAATGTGGAATGTCCTGGATCATAATAACCGTTAATATTGTCTGATATAGATTTTATTTTCAGTTAATTATAATATTTGGGAGTAATTCTTTTAGCTCAACATACACACAATCCTAAACGACCTCCAAATCTTCACACACTGCAGTGACTAAGCATCTTGTTGCCGGGCAGGACATGTGGTTTTTATGAATGGAGTTTACACAGGGGGAGGAGAGGGAGGTGTGTGGGGAGCGAGCGCTGTGATTGGCCGATACGTGGCCTCAATAATCGGCCAATCGCAGCGGCGGTGGGACAACAATGAGAGGAGCGTCTAAAGTTCAGTCCGATAGAGGATGAGGCAAAGGAGTCTTATCGAGACACGGGTCCAGGAGTTTGTTTGTTATCAGAAAACACTTGAAACACTGACGTACTGGAGATGATTGGTACAACACTTATTTACAGACACAGGCTTTATATGGATGTACAGACTGATTCAGATTCATTTATTTGCAGTAAAACCACATTGGAAAACAGCTGCAAAAGTCACAAGTGTGCACAAGATGAGCACAGAAATGGACCAGAGCAGGGGTGTCAAACTCATTTTGGTCAGGGGCCGATTAAAAAGAATAGGAACCGGTCGGGGGCCCTAACAACAGAAGAGATGTCCTTTTTCTTATCATAGTTTAATACATAATGAAGGTTTTTTAACATGACTTTAATGTGACATGAGTTTCACTGTTATTCTCTGGTTTATTTTTCAGAAAACAAAATGCGTTTGTTTAGATTGAACCAAAACTGGATCAAATATAAAGTTAAACACATTTTATATTGAACTGTTTAACTTCTAGTGATGTGTTATTGGGTTAAAATGTTCAATTTGGTTGTTTTCCTGAGAAATTGGATGTATAACCTGCTTTGGTCGCCCATTACCATCAATGCTGCTAGTTAATAATAATTGAAAAAACATTTAGGGGCCACAAAAAATAGTGCCTTGACTTTGACAGCCATGGACTAGAGTTAGTGGGTTTTATAAGCGGGTTCGAATGATGTCAATTGGAAAAAGTTGTTTGATAGATGGAAAGTTTCTGCAGGATTTTGAATATGGCAAGTATATTTGTGTTAATGTGACTAAATAATCACAGTACATTCAAAATAGTGCAGATACAATCCTTCAGTTGTAGCTAAAAAGAGCTGTTTAAACCTGGATTTGAACATATCAGTGTATTTGTAAAGACACGTGATGAACAATGGTGCATATTGATAATGTAAAGTGTAAAGTTTTAAGTTGAGCTTAAAGTGAAAATGTGATTCTTTCTCAGTATTTTCTAACGTGTCAATGCTCTCCCTGTGCAGAGGTGATCCCCACGGACAAGGTGGAGGTGGGCTTCAAGGACATCGACGCCGCTATCCTGGTGGGGTCCATGCCCAGGAAGGAGGGCATGGAGCGCAAGGACCTGCTCAAGGCCAACGTCGCCATCTTCAAGACCCAGGGCTCCGCGCTGGACAAGTACGCCAAGAAGACCGTCAAGGTACGACACCCGACCACAAACAGGAGCTCAGGTCTTTATAGACTCATCAAGTGGAAAGTGGATTTCCTCTGACTCAGGACTCGAAGCTGATCAAAGTTCCTGTGAGTATTTGTGCTGTGGTTTAAGTCCACAACACGCTGCTGCTTAAGCCTAGCGTACATCGACAGAGAAACTGGAGACAACTAGTTGCAAGGCGGCTTTTGGCGACTGAGAGGAGATGGTGGAGATGATCAGTTGCCGAAATCGGTCGATGTGCGCGCTCTTACAACTGGAGATAAACAGTCGGTCTCCAGTTTCAGTCAGTTGCCCGTGTTCTACTTTTCGGCAAATAGTTGTCCTCAGTTTCGGAGATATGACCCGATGTGCGCTCCATGCGCCGCTCCGACAACGTGCGTGTATTGCGCCCTCTACAGTTTATGTCAGAAAACACACTGTAGTTGAGGCCAGTTGCTGTCGATGTACGCGCTGTTATTCCCGAGACTGGTCTGCTACTGGGAGTTGCCCGTTTTCGTCAGATTGTCGATGTGTGCGGGGCAGCAACTCATATGCGACGGATATAATCAGTTGCCAGTCCGATGTACGCTAGACATTAGAGGTCACGTCGAATGATGCGTCTGCAGCGAAGGGAACTGACGATGCTTTTCAGTGAGAGAAGAGGAAGTCTGTCCTGTTCATGCCATCTGCAAGAGGATGTGGTGAAAAACTATTACCACACTTAAGATTAGAAAATATTTATTCAGTCTCAATGTTGCTCAGTTTACAGGAGGAATAAGGGGGATATTGAGATTAACCATTGTGCTGCCTCGAGTCAAAATTACTCTAAGTAGACTCTAAATGAGGGTCTAAAAGGGGTCTTAATGTCCCAGGGCTGATCAAGTTAATCCAGCTCAAAAGAACATTTGTTTTAGGGTATTTTATTTTTAGGATGGTCCAAGGGATAAACAATGTTGTTGAAACATGGCCAGGTCAGAAGTCTATTTGAAAACCCTGTCATCAGTCATCATTCATCAGTGTATCAGAGAAAAGGTCCCGGTGCCGGTGGCTGAATCACAAGGGGTGATATAGTGAGCTATATAGTGAACTATAACTTTGGTCAGCTGTGAAAAGTTTTTGTTTCCCCATATTGTCCCCTCTAGAAAACTACTTACTATCTCCTTTTAAATAAACAAACTTTGAATTTCAACTCTTTATAACGTGTGTACTTATTCACAGGTCCTTGTTGTGGGAAACCCCGCCAACACAAACTGCCTGATCGCCTCCAAGTCTGCCCCCTCCATCCCAAAAGAGAACTTCTCCTGCCTGACCCGCCTGGACCACAACCGGGCCAGCTCCCAGGTCAGCCGCCTTCATACGTTTTCATGGATATTTATTTTATTGTGATTATAAAAAGTGGGTTTTATTGCACTCTTTTTGCATTTCATTATGTTCACTAGTTTGGAAGCTTCTGGAATATGCTGTAGTAAAATATTTGAATTTAACCGTGTGAGATGTATATGGGACTTCTACGTAATGTATGCCTGGACAGCCACTGTCAGGCAGACAGCCGCTCTGGACCATTTGGTGACCATTGCCATAGCAACCGTTACAATGGAAATCACTATTGCATCTATCCTGGCCACCATTGCCATAGTTGCCATGGTGACCGTTGACAGTTGTGACGGTTACCCCAGTGACCATTACCATAGCAACAGTTACATGACAATTGTTGCCATGGTGATGGTTGCCATAGCAACAGTTACATGACAATTGTTGCTGTGTTGACCATTGACATGGCCTTGGTTACCATGGTGACCGTTTCCTCTGTGACCATTACGTAGCAACGGTTGCCATGGTGACCGTTGCCACGGTGACAAATACCATAACTGTTGCTATGGTGACCGGTGCCATAGCAACAGTTGCATGACAATTGTTGCTTTGGTAACAGTTGCCATGGTGACCGTTGCTATGGAAATCACTATTGCAACTATTGTGGCAGCCATCTTGGCAATGTCAATTGCAGCCATGGTGATTGTTGCCAGAGCAATGGTTACCATGGTGAACATTGCTATGGAAATTGAGATTTTAACTGTCCTGGCAACCATCGCAATGGAAACTATAAACAAACCCGATTGCCATAGCAACGATTGCTAACCATTGGCATAGCCACAGTTGCTATGGGGACCATTGGCATAGCTACGGTTGCCATGGTGACAATTCAAGACATGATCCTGAACGAATGCATTACATGTTTATTGTAAATCTATTATATTATTATTATTATCATATTATACATTATTTTACAACAGGTAAAAAGGAGTAGCTATCTGCCTTTCTTTTATATAAAAGTAGCTCTGCGATTGAAAAAGGTTGGAGACCCCTGTCCTAGTCTCTGAACCGGTCTAACCCTCTTTCGGCCTTCTCTCCTGTCAATTTGTTAGGTTTTGTAATGACCAGTGTTGTCCTGCAGGTGGCGATGCGCTGCGGCGTGTCCTCTGAACACGTGAAGAACGTGATCATCTGGGGAAACCACTCGTCCACTCAGTATCCGGACGTGCACCACGCCAAGGTCACCCAGCAGGGGGCAGCGGTGCCGGCCTACGACGCCGTGAAGGACGAGGCCTGGCTCCGAGGGGCCTTTATCTCTGTGGGTCACACGTTTACATCGTTCTTAGATACTTAGATGGATACTTGGATGAGCAATAGTAAGATGGATAGAGACTTGGATGAATCCTGTGATAGCTTTGTGTTTAAATGACAAAAGAGAACTAGTCTAACATGGCCAAACGCTGAGAGAAGAATAAATCTTTTAGTTTATCTGTAAAGAATCTGTTCTTTTGCATCTTTGTCTATCATTGAAATAACAATGATACAACTAAACTAAACACAGCAAGCATACTTGGCAACACATCTGCCACAGGAGAAATGCCCAAATAAGGAAATTGGCTCCAGCTTGCTTATTGGTGGAGTCACACTCAGTCAGTCCACTCTAATATTAGCTTTGTCTATTCAACTTTTTGACACTGTTTTTACTATCACTGCAAATAAATATCTGCTCATACAGTGCCTTGGAAAAGTATTAATACAGCCTGAACCTTTGCATATTTCGGCATGTGTTTTGAAGTTCGAGTCCCGTTCTCACGTGTATATTTGTCCTTCAGACGGTGCAGCAGCGCGGAGCAGCTGTGATCAAAGCCCGGAAACTGTCCAGCGCCATGTCGGCCGCCAAAGCCATCTGTGACCACATGAGGGACATTTGGTTCGGCACCAAGGAGGTCAGAGTTCCACCGCCATTGAACCAGTTTATTCGAAGACATGAGAGAAGAAGAAAGTGCACGGCTAGAACGAGAACTAGATTAAAGAAAGTTCAGTAGTTTGACAATTGTTTTTTTTTTTTCTTGATTGGGCCTGGATCATTCTATAGTAATTTCTTTCTTACGTCTCATTTCCTATTGTTATTCCTCGGCCAAAAAGACTAAAAGGGTAAAGTTGTGGTGAGGAGGGAGGCTGCTGCGGTTCCAGTGGCTCCAATCCGGGTGGGCTGGAAGAATAAGTTAAACAACAAAACCTAATTTTGAAACTTAGAACAGTCAGTTTTACAATCCAGCTTGTCAGTCCCTGGGCAAAAGTGGCCCGCTTACTAAAAACTAGTTCTGGCTGATTACCTGGACATAAAATCTAACAATAAAAACAGCAGAAACATGTCATTAAGCAGTACCAGCTTCTTTTGCATATTTTTTCTTGTTATGACTTTCTAAGCGTCTGATTGTTGCTATGAAAGAGAAGTGTCTGTATGTCCACCAGGGGGCAGTGTGGTGACTGTTGTTGTCTTCAGGGCGAGTTCATCTCGATGGGAGTTCACGCTGGTGGAAACTCGTATGGAATCCCAGAGGACCTCATCTACTCTTTCCCCGTTCAGATCAAGGTCAGTGTCTCGTGCGTCAAACCAGAAATGTCCTGAGGCTGGGATGTGAGTGTGTGCTGACTTTACCAACTTTACCATCTGCACAAACCACAAGAAATGCACATGCTATTTTACTTTGGCAGCACAGTTTAGCTCCTGGACTGATATATTTACCCCCATTTTTCAATCTTCTCCATTCTTTAACAAGTAATATTGACTATTGGTATGTTTTTATATATTTCCATGAACAAAAATGAGTTCAGCTACTTGGATTCAAACAACACTGGACCTAAGGCCATTAGTCTCTGTACTGTAGACTGCTGGGTTTAACAATCCTTACTTTAAATTTGGATTTACTGCGTTTATGATGATTCATAATGATATCAATGCTGTGGTTGGTGTGTGTATGAATGGTTGGTGGTGGTCGGAGGGGCCGATGGCACATACTGGTTGCCTTGCTTCTGTCAGTGTGCCTCAGGGCAGCTGTGGCTACAGTAGTAGTTTATCACCACCGTGTATGGAGTGAATGAATAATGACATGTGAAGCGTCTTTGAGTCTCCAAAAAGCGCTATATAAAACTGATGCATTATTATTATTATCATTATTATACATTTAGCTTAAAAGACATTAAACTTGGTGGTTATTACAATAGAGCAGCCATTCCCAAAGTCAGTAACACTGCGGCCCCTTTAAAAATCTGTCGGGTCTGCGCGGCCCCCGAAATACTAACCAAGATGACAACATTAAGAATAGGCTGTTCTCGTTATTTTATTTGGGGGAAATGGCTTCTGCTACAAACATGTAATACAGAAATGATTTACAATTGGATTATTCAAGTCAAATAATGAACAGAAATATTTTAATTTTATAAACAAAATATTATTAATTTAACATACAATAATTATATAAAACATGTATATTTATTTTTTTATGACCTCTCGCGGCCCCCCTGAAATACCCTCGCCGCGGACCCCACTTTGGGAGACACTAGAATAGAGCAACAGCACTTTATTACAGCACAGCAGGTGGCGCGCTGCTCCCTCTGGTTGATGTTTGCAGAGTCTGCTTGATTCGGACCATTTCCTCTGCTCTGGTTCAGGGTGAAATTCTGAATGCTTTATTAGCTTTTTTACTCATCTTATTAGCATCAGAATTATTCTCTTGATCTGTTTGGTTGGGACCTCTCTGCTCTGCTCTGGATCAGTGTAAAACCATGAACACTGAACTGCAGTAACATTTACGGATACAAAAAATCAAGAAAAATAACATTTGTAAATAACAGTTTGGGAGATACTTGAGACTTTCGGCCGTTTCCAGCGCATTCCAAAAACGTAATCTGTGTGTTCAGAACAAGAGCTGGACGATCGTGGACGGGCTCTCCATCAACGACTTCTCTCGGGCCAAGATGGACGCTACGGCGGCGGAGCTGGTGGAGGAGCGCGACACGGCCATGGACTTCCTGTCTGTGTGACTAAGCCCCGCCCCCTCTCGCCTCTGACCCCTCTCACCCCTGACCCCTGTAGTGTCCTGGCCTCCTCCTGTTTAACCTGCACAGGCCTGAGTTCCACTGTAGAAGAAAACTGTCCACATTCTGTAACGAACGTGTTTCACCAATAAACAAGACTCAAAGAACCTGTGCTTTGTTTTGATTGGTCGAAAGAAGTTTTGGTAAAATCATAAATAATCACGGTACAATAAAAGCGCTCCTTCAGTTGTAGCACAGTTAAGCAGAACTGTTTTTAACCTGGATTTGAGCATTGTCAGAGAAGAAGCCTGTCTCACATTTACAGGAAGACGGGACACATTGTGACGCTTTAGTGCGTAATAATATAAACTTTTGATGTCACAATGGAGAAATGCACTTGAGACATTTGGCATAAATAGGATCACTCTGGGTGAAAAGACTCTGGTTGTGTAAGACATTAGATTAAGAATAATAGATCCTTTAAACCCGGTCATCCTGTCACATTAGTGTAGTACTCTGTCTGTCCGCTAGATGTCAGAGTAAGCCCATAGTACAGTTCTCAATACACCAAGAAGACTCAAAACATGTGGAAGACAACAGTATTCTGCATTTTCTCATGTTAAATCTTTAAAGTTATGATTTTATACGCATTTGAAATCACGATATTACGGACAATGTGTCAGAACTCAAGAAAATTCCATCCATCCATTTTCTTCCCTTTAATCCATTTCTGGGTCAGGGGGTGGCAGTCAGAGCTGCACCCAGTACACAGAGCACCAGTCCCTCACTGATCCTCCTGCAGGTGGTGAGTCCACAGGAGCTGAGATCTTTCAGTGGGAGCTTCAGGCAAAGTGGGGTTAAGTGTCTTGCCCAAGGACACAACGACAGTAGTCATCAGTGGGAGTCGTGAAGTAGGTCTTACGGTGGGATCGAACCCACGACCTTCAGGCTCTAAGGCCAATGCTCTACCAACTGAGCTACTCTCGCTAAACTTATGTTTATGTCAAGTCATCTAATTTTCGGTGTAAATGTTTAAAATTTTAAAATATATAAAACCTACATTATCAAAATGACACATTTTAAGAAATAACCGCCCTCTCCACTTTTTGAACAGAACTCTGGTCTTATTTGACGAGCACGTAGCACCAGAATGATCCACCCGGAAGTTTCTGTCTTATTTTTCTTTCTGACTCGGAACATGTTTTGAAAGCCGCTTTAACTCTTTGCGTTTCCCCAAATATGAGAAAATTTTGCATTAGGTTTAGGCAAGTTTTAAGAATTTGAAAATATTTTAAATGTGAAAATCTTTATCATGCTCCATAAAAAGTAAAACAGGATTCAAAGTAAACATTAATGAACTATTTGGAAAAGGGTGGGATTAAGCAGACTTTCTTTGGCTCCAGTCTCAACGCAAAACACACACACCCCTTCATACACACACACACATACACTAGTTCTGTCTCAAACCTGTAATAGTATGACGTCATTGTACCACTATGACATCACACCATTTTTCTTAAAATAAATACATTTCTTCTCCTCCCTCTAGTGGCAGCAAAGGGAGTTACAGCTGATCATTATATTCTTAACACAACTGGAACTCCCAGAGCTCACTCTGGTCTTGTGCTGTGTGCTCCTTCTGTAACTGGTGATGCAACACTGACATTTCCACATGGAACTAATAAAGCATGCCTGAGGGGAAAAGAAGGACATCTTAAAACTTTGAGTATTTTAATGAAAATGTGTACATTGAAATAAAAAGTTTCATATTGTGCAAAATGGAATAGAAAGAGCTTTTACATACAAGAATTTTTTTCTGGTCTGTCTTTCTCCAGCCTCTCCCTCTGGTCTCCCTCTGGTCTCTCTCTGGTCTCCCTCTTTTGGTCTCTTGATCTCTCTCTATGGTCTCTCTCTTTGGTCTTTAAGTCTCTTTCTCTTGTCTCCCTCTCTGGTCTCTCTCCCTGCTCTCTCTCTGATCTCTCTCAGATCTCTCTCTGGTCTCTCTCTCCCTGGTCTCTCCCTCTCTGGTCTATCTCTCTCGAGTCTGCCTCTCTTTGGTCTCTCTCTGGTCTCTCTGCTCTCTCTCTCTGGTGTCTCTCTCAGCTCTTTCTCTCTGGTCTATCTCTCTCTGCTCTCTCTGGTCTATCTCTCTGGTCTCTCCCTCTCTCTTCCTGGTCTATCTCCCTCTAGTCTCTCTCTGCTCTCTCTCTCAGATCTCTCTCTCTGGTCTCTCTCTCTGCTTGCTCTCTCCAACCTCTTTCTCTTTCCAGTCTCTCTTTTCTCTCTGCTCTCTCTCCAGTCTCACTCTGATCTTGTGCTGTGTGCTCCTCATTCCTACATCCTTACCTTCTGTCACTAGCGATGCAACACTGAAATTTCCCCACATTGGCACAAACAAAGCATCTCTCCATCTCAATATAAACAAACAATAACTTCCATCATTAACATACAATCCTCCCAGTCTTTACCAAATTTTTGTTTTTATTGGTCCGGTCCAGACTCAGGGTTTCACTGTTGCCCTCCATGTTTAATCCCACCCCTCCCCTCTCTCTCTCCCCCCCCTGCCCTGGTCCCATTAGCCCCCATCCCGTCACACGTTGCCCTAATGGTGTTAGAGGCCCGCAGCTGCACCTACAAACACACACTTAAAGCCCACTATGTGCATTATTAGCGTGTCCATATGTCCAGATTTCACCCACTTTTATGTGAGTCCCATGATCAAAAACATCCAGCACCGACAGGACCCACCGCCTCCACGGCCTCCCAGCCTTTTCTTTCTCTGGTCTCGCTCTGGTCTCTCTCTGGTCTCGTTCTGGTCTCTCTTTAATCTCGCTCTGGTCTCTCTCTGGTTTCTCTCTATTTGGTCTCTCTCTGGTCTCTCTCTACTCTCGCTCTGGTCTCTCTCTGGTTTCTCTCTATTTGGTCTCTCTTTGGTCTCTGTCTAATCTTTCGCTCGTCTCTCTCTGGTCTTTCTAATCTCACTCTGGTCTCTCTCTGGTCCCTCTCTGATCTCTCTCTCTCTGGTCTCCCTCTGGTCTCTCTCTGGTCTCTCTCTGGTCTCTCTCTGGTCTCCCTCTGGTCTCCCTCTGGTCTCTCTCTGGTCTCTCTCTGGTCGCTCTAATCTCACTCTGGTCCCTCTCTGATCTCTCTCTCTCTCTGGTCTCTCTCTGGTCTCTCTCTGGTCCCTCTCTTATCTCTCTCTCTTTGGTCTCTCTCTGGTCCCTCTCTTATCTCTCTCTCTTTGGTCTCTCTCTGGTCTCTCTCTGGTCTCTCTCTGGTCTCTCTCTGGTCCCTCTCTTATCTCTCTCTCTGGTCTCTCTCTGATCTCTCTCTCTTTGGTCTCTCTCTGGTCTCTCTCTGGTCTCTCTCTGGTCCCTCTCTGATCTCTCTCTGCTTTCTCTTTGGTCTCTCTCTAGTCTCTCACTGGTATCTCTCTGGTCTCTCTGCCTCCCAGCCTCAGTCTCGGGTTTGGTGGTCCCTGCCCTTCCCGGTGGTCCCAAAGATTTATTACTTGCCATGTTGCAAAGTGAACAATTTGTAGACTTTTTTATGCTTTTTTTTTTTTTTTTCCAAAGGTCAGGATTGAGCGGGTCGGATTCGAGATGAGGTAGGTCTGTGTTTGTCCCGTGGTGCCTAATCAGGTGTTTGAGAAAGCTTGTCATGTCGGAAAAGTTAGAGAATTTATGGCAAACTCTAAGATTCTAATGAATTTCTATCAGTGCAGCTTTGATAGATTTTGCTTGTTGTTAGTTCTGTGACTGTGGTGACATCAGAGAAAGGAGAGAGCAGAGAGAGAGAGACCAGAGAGAGATCAGATAGCAGTCTCTGGTAAGTAAGTAAGCTTTATTTATATACCGCCTTTTCACTGCACATCGGAGTCTCAAAGCGGTTTACAATTGTTGGGTGGGGGTGCCAGTACAGGAGGCACATGCCATACCTATTGTACATATTTTTAGTGGTAGGGGAAACCGGAGCACCCGGAGGAAACCTACGCAGACACGGGGAGAACATGCAAACTCCACTCAGGAAGGTCCTGGTCCAACCGGGATTCGAACCCAGGACCTTCTTGCTGAGAGGCGAGAGTGCTAGCCACTCAGCCACCGTGTCTCTCTCTCTAGTCTCTCTCTAGTCTCTCTGGTCTCTCTCTGGTCTCTCTCTGGTCTCTCTCTCTGCTCTCTCTCTGATCTCTCTCTGGTCTCTCTCTGGTCTCTCTCTCTGGTCTCTCTCTGGTCTCTCTCTCTGGCCTCTCTCTGATCTCTCTCTGATCTCTCTCTGATCTCTCTCTGGCCTCTCTCTCTGATCTCTCTCTGGCCTCTCTCTGATCTCTCTCTGGCCTCTCTCTCTGATCTCTCTCTGGCCTCTCTCTGATCTCTCTCTGGCCTCTCTCTGATCTCTCTCTGGCCTCTCTCTGATCTCTCTCTGGCCTCTCTCTGATCTCTCTCTGGCCTCTCTCTGATCTCTCTCTGGCCTCTCTCTGGTCTCTCTCTGGTCTCTCTCTCTGATCTCTCTCTGGCCTCTCTCTGATCTCTCTCTGGCCTCTCTCTGATCTCTCTCTGGCCTCTCTCTGATCTCTCTCTGGCCTCTCTCTCTGGTCTCTCTCTGGTCTCTCTCTCTGATCTCTCTCTGGCCTCTCTCTGATCTCTCTGGCCTCTCTCTGATCTCTCTCTGGCCTCTCTCTGATCTCTCTCTGATCTCTCTCTGGTCTCTCTCTGATCTCTCTCTGGTCTCTCTCTGATCTCTCTCTGGCCTCTCTCTGATCTCTCTCTGGTCTCTCTCTGGTCTCTCTCTGCTCTCTCTGGTCTCTCTCTGGCCTCTCTCTGATCTCTCTCTGGTCTCTCTCTGGTCTCTCTCTGGTCTCTCTCTGGTCTCTCTCTGATCTCTCTCTGGTCTCTCTCTGGCCTCTCTCTGGTCTCTCTCTGGTCTCTCTCTGCTCTCTCTGGTCACTCTCTGGCCTCTCTAGCCTTGCTCTAGTCTCTCTCATGGTCCCTCTCTGGTCTCTCTCTGGTCCCTCTCTTGTCGCTCTCTGGTCTCTCTCTGGTCTCTCTCTGGCCTCTCTCTGATCTCTCTCTGGTCTCTCTGTGGTCTCTCTCTGCTCTCTCTGGTCTCTCTCTGGCCTCTCTCTGATCTCTCTCTGGTCTCTCTCTGCTCTCTCTCTGATCTCTCTCTGGTCTCTCTCTGGTCTTTCTCTGCTCTCTCTGGCCTCTCTCTGATCTCTCTCTGGTCTCTCTCTGGTCTCTCTCTGCTCTCTCTCTGGCCTCTCTCTGATCTCTCTCTGGTCTCTCTCTGGTCTCTCTCTGGTCTCTCTCTGGTTTCTCTCTGGTCTCTCTCTGGCCTCTCTCTGATCTCTCTCTGGTCTCTCTCTGGCCTCTCTCTGGTCTCTCTCTGGTCTCTCTCTGGTCTCTCTCTGGTCTCTCTCTGCTCTCTCTGGTCTCTCTCTGGCCTCTCTCTGATCTCTCTCTGGTCTCTCTCTGCTCTCTCTCTGGTCTCTCTCTGGTCTCTCTCTGGTCTCTCTCTGGTCTCTCTCTGGTCTCTCTCTGGCCTCTCTAGCCTTGCTCTAGTCTCTCTCATGGTCCCTCTCTGGTCTCTCTCTGGTCCCTCTCTTGTCGCTCTCTGGTCTCTCTCTGGTCTCTCTCTGGCCTCTCTCTGATCTCTCTCTGGTCTCTCTCTGGTCTCTCTCTGCTCTCTCTGGTCTCTCTCTGGCCTCTCTCTGATCTCTCTCTGGTCTCTCTCTGGTCTCTCTCTGCTCTCTCTCTGATCTCTCTCTGGTCTCTCTCTGGTCTTTCTCTGCTCTCTCTGGCCTCTCTCTGATCTCTCTCTGGTCTCTCTCTGGTCTCTCTCTGCTCTCTCTCTGGCCTCTCTCTGATCTCTCTCTGGTCTCTCTCTGGTCTCTCTCTGGTCTCTCTCTGGTTTCTCTCTGGTCTCTCTCTGGCCTCTCTCTGATCTCTCTCTGGTCTCTCTCTGGCCTCTCTCTGGTCTCTCTCTGGTCTCTCTCTGGTCTCTCTCTGCTCTCTCTGGTCTCTCTCTGGCCTCTCTCTGATCTCTCTCTGGTCTCTCTCTGCTCTCTCTCTGGTCTCTCTCTGGTCTCTCTCTGGTCTCTCTCTGGTCTCTCTCTGGTCTCTCTCTGGCCTCTCTCTGGTCTCTCTCTGCTCTCTCTGGTCACTCTCTGGCCTCTCTAGCCTTGCTCTAGTCTCTCTCTGGTCTCTCTCTCGCCTCTCTCTGCTCTCTCTGGTCTCTCTCTGGTCTCTCTCTGGTCTCACTCTGGCCTCTCTCTGATCTCTCTCTGGTCTCTCTCTGGCCTCTCTCTGATCTCTCTCTGGTCTCTCTCTCTCTGGTCTCTCTCTGCTCTCTCTGGTCTCTCTCTGGTCTCTCTCTGATCTCTCTCTGGCCTCTCTCTGGTCTCTCTCTGGCCTCTGTCTGATCTCTCTCTGGTCTCTCTCTGGCCTCTCTCTGGTCTCTCTCTTGTCTCTCTCTGGTCTCTCTCTGGTCTCTCTCTGGTCTCTCTCTAGCCTTGCTCTAGTCTCTCTCTGCTCTCTCTGGTCACTCTCTGGTCTCTCTCTGGCCTCTCTCTGATCTCTCTCTGGTCTCTCTCTGGCCTCTCTCTGGTCTCTATCTGGTCTCTCTCTGGTCTCTCTCTGGTCTCTCTCTGGCCTCTCTCTGATCTCTCTCCTGTCTCTCTCTAGCCTCTCTCTGATCTCTCTCTGGCCTCTTTCTGATCTCTCTCTGGTCCCTCTATGCTCTCTCTGGTCTCTCTCTGGTCTCTCTCTGGTCTCTCTCTAGTCTCTCTCTAGTCTCTCTCTCACCTCTGTCTGATCTCTCTCTGATCTCTCTCTGGTCTCTCTCTGGTCTCTCTCTGGTCACTCTCTGGCCTCTCTCTAGCCTAGCTCTGGTCTCTCTCTGGCCTCTCTCTCTGGTCTCTCTCTTGCCTCTCTCTGGTCTCTCTCTGGCCTCTCTCTGGTCTCTCTCTGGCCTCTCTCTGGTCTCTCTCTGGCTTCTCTCTCTGGTCTCTCTCTTGCCTCTTTCTGGTCTCTCTCTTGCCTCTTTCTGGTCTCTCTCTGGCCTCTCTCTAGCCTAGCTCTGGTCTCTCTCTTGCCTCTCTCTGGTCTCTCTCTTGCCTCTCTCTGGTCCCTCTCTGGCATCTCTCTGGTCTCTATCTTGCCTCTCTCTGGTCTCTCTCTGGCCTCTCTAGCCTTGCTCTAGTCTCTCTGGTTTCTCTCTCGCCTCTCTCTGCTCTCTCTGGTCTCTCTCTGGCCTCTCTCTCTGGTCTCTCTCTGGCCTCTCTCTGGTCCCTCTCTTGCCTCTCTCTGGTCTCTCTCTGGCCTCTCTCTCTGGTCTTGACCGCCTCTTCTCTGTCCTCTCTGGTCTCCCCATGATCACTTCATGTAAACCTCAAACCTACAGTGATGATGGTTCTTCGACACCAGACAATTGTAATGTCTGTTATCGCCATGACATCCTGTGACTGTCGTATGATTGTCTGCTAAAGAAAAACCCAAAACCTTATCACACTAAGAAGACCGACCTTCCCAGACTCAGGATGCTATTTTCCCAGGCATCCTTTGGGTCATGTGACATCACCAGGACCTCAGTCTTTGGGTTCCACCTCGCGACAAAGACGTGTGTGAGAGTTGCATGAATCGTGTTGTGATGCGGCGCTTGCTCTATTTGTTGCCGTGAAAGAAAAATGAATTTCACTTTGATCCATTCGTCTTTTCCAGTCCTGCATTTTCCACATCTGCAGCAAAACAACAACGGATCGTGAGCCCCGGCTTTCGAAAAGTATTTAGTCCAAGGTTTTCTGCTTCTAGTGGGAACCTTTCAAACACTCCATGTCTCTAAAAGAAAAAAAAAATACAGAAAAAAAATCAATTTGAGCAGTTTCCGTCTGTGATGGACATGGATTATTTCCATGTAACCCAAGGTAAACATCCACGGAGACAATGCAGTCCTGGAAAAAGGAGGCCGTGTGGAGAGGGCTGGCCTTGGACTCGGCACCATGGAAACAGGGAGCTGATTGAGGCTGAGTAAACCCGGGTCTGTGGTCTCTGGTTTGTGGGTCCAGAAGATGCAGAAACAACGTTACACTAATGTTATATAAGGAAACTATATGTGTCAAGGTATTATGAATAGTTTCAATGTCTGGTCTCTCTCTGGTCTCTCTCTGGTCTCTCTCTGATCTCTCTCATGGTCCCTCTCTGGTCTCTCTCTGGTCTCTCTCTGGTCTCTCTCATGGTCCCTCTCTGGTCTCTCTCTGGTCTCTCTCTGGTCTCTCTCTGGTCTCTCTCTGGTCCCTCTCTGGTCTCTCTCTGGTCTCTCTCTGGTCCCTGTCTGGTCTCTCTCTCTGGTCTCTCTCTGATCTCTCTCATGGTCCCTTTCTGGTCTCTCTCTGGTCTCTCTCATGGTCCCTCTCTGGTCCCTCTCTGGTCTCTCTCTGGTCCCTCTCTGGTCTCTCTCTGGTCTCTCTCTGGTCTCTCTCTGGTCTCTCTCTGGTCTCTCTCTGGTCCCTGTCTGGTCTCTCTCTGGTCTCTCTCTGGTCTTTCTCTGGTCCCTCTCTGGTCCCTCTCTGGTCCCTCTCTGGTCTCTCTCTGGTGTCTCTCTGTTTCTCTTTGCTTTCATCTGAACACCAAATTAACAAACACCAGTTTCTTAAAATCCGCAGAGTCTAACGCGTGCGGGACCACAGATTGAGAACCCTCTTCCCTCGGCAGGTGTCGCGGCGCTTACATCACTCCAACCCACGACTCTTTTCACCACTCGCTCCTCCTCGGTCATGTCTGCCACAGAGGCTCATGGTCCACCAGGGCGAGGGTCAGCGGGAGGGTCAGCGGGAGGACAGCAGCTCTTTAAAGCTCATGTCCCTAACTTTACCACGCTAAAGATAGATGGAAGTGTTGTATGTTTAGTGTGTGTTGATATCAGCCACGGGACAGTACGGAGGAAAACTAACCTGTGCTGAAAAACACGTGTGGATTAATGTGCTCTGTCCCAATTTATATACAGATACAAAATATAAAAAGATAAGATAGGAAAGATAATAGATAATAACGATAAAATAATGAGTAAGTAAGTAGTAAGTAATGTTTATTCATAAAGCGCCTTTCTCAGACCAGATTCAAAGCAGTTTTTCAGTTGTTACATTAGTCTCTGACTCCACACAGAGATGGGAGGGGCCAGGGCAGGAGGCACAGAACTATTGTACATGGGTTTAGTGGTAGGGGAAACCGGAGCACCCGAAGGAAACCTACGCAGACACTAGGAGAACATGCAAAATCCACTCAGAAAAAACCTGTTCCGACCGGGTGCAATGGAATAAAATGAAATGATCTCTGGACACAGCGACAGGAAGTCTAGAGCTGAGACACACAGATGCAGGCCACAGCCAGATCCTCAGAACTCTGAAGCTAAGCAGGACAGGGCCTGGTTAGTACTGAGATGAGAGACCTCTGCGAACAGCAGGTTGCCACAGTGGGGCGGCTGTGGCTGTAAAGTGCCAAACTGTGGTTGTGTCCTTGGGCAAGACACTTCCCCCACTTTAGAATGAGTCTGGTGTGTGTATGAATGGTTGGTGGTGGTGGGAGGGGCTGATGGCACAGACTGGTTGCCTCGCTTCTGCCAGTGTGCCCCAGGGCAGCTGTGGCTACAGTACTTCCCCGTGTTTAGAGTGATTGAATAAAAACAGGGAAACTAATTATGAACAAAAAATGGAAATATATTGACCTAAAACCTCCTGCATTATTTGACCGAGAGAGTCACTTTGTGTCGCTTTGGGCGGAGAGCTGAGTGTGACTTTTGTGTCTGAACATGTGACCGCGGCCATAAAGAGCATGAAGTGTGATGAGCGACAGTCGGGGTTGATTACGGAGCCACATATTCTGTGGTTTGGAAATGTGTTCAGCGGCTTTAATGAAAGTGGAACATCGGCCAAACTGAGATTTATAGACTTCAGCAACTCAGGGATTCAGAGATTAGTCCAAAAAATAAATGAGAAATATGTTGAAATAACAATTTCAATTGTAAATCAATTTCAATTGTAAATCAAAAAACACAGATTATCAGTAAAGATGGAGACTTGAGCTTCAGCTGTAGTCTGTTCATAGCTATTCACCTGCTGTCCCTTTGTCTGTTCCTGAGTCCTGGGTCTACAGCCTCAGTCCTGGGTCTACAGCCTCAGTCCTGGGTCTACAGCCTCAGTCCTGGGTCTACAGTCTCAGTCCTGGGTCTACAGCCTCAGTCCTGGGTCTACAGCCTCAGTCCTGGATCTACAGCCTCAGTCCTGTGTCTACAGCCTCAGTCCTGGGTCTACAGTCTCAGTCCTGGGTCTACAGCCTCAGCCCTGGATCTACAGCCTCAGTCCTGGGTCTACAGCCTCAGTCCTGGATCTACAGCCTCAGTCCTGGGTCTACAGTCTCAGTCCTGGGTCTACAGCCTCGGTCCCGGGACATCAGGGAGACATCAGTGGGAGTGATGGCGGCGGGTGCCTCGGGTTTCCTCTTACTGTCGTCAGCTGGCGGAGCATATGTCCAACTTGTCACTCTCTGGTCTCGCTCTGGTCTCTGGATCCTGGGCCTCTCAGTCTGGTCTCTGGGTCCCGGGCCTCTCAGTCTGGACTCGGTCTGGACTCTGGGGCCCCGTGTCACCGTCCCGTCACTGCTGTCAGCCCGGGAGGCGCTCCCGTCGGCATGTTGTGAGCACTCGATCTGTTTGTGCGGAGGGTTTGTCGCACAAACCTGTATCCGGGACGTGAGGGAGGCCCACATCTGGTGAGGGGGGAGAGGGGGAGAGGGGGGAGATGGGAGGGAGGGGGGGGGTTACAGGAGACCAGCAGAGACACGGCCCCGAGCTGCTGGATTCCTTCCATCAGATAAATCAAGGAGGCGAGAGTCACAGTGAGGGAGGGGGGAGGGGGGGGGATGGGGGGCAGTCACGGTGAGGGAGGGGGGAGGAGAGAGCGAGACGGGCCGGGACAGAGCAGTGCTATTGAGACGTTAATGGATTAGGATCAAAACTCTTGGTTCTGTTCCACTTACATCAAAATACTGCTCATTAATCATCAATTCAGCCTCAGTCTTGGGTCTACAGCCTCAGTCCTGGGTCTACAGCCTCAGTCCTGGGTCTACAGCCGCAGTCCTGGGTCTACAGCCTCAGTCCTGGGTCTACAGCCTCAGTCCTGGGTCTACAGCCTCAGTCCTGGGTCTACAGCCTCAGTCCTGGGTCTACAGCCTCAGTCCTGGGTCTACAGCCTCAGTCCTGGGTCTGTAGCCTCGGTCCTGGGTCTATAGCCTCAGTCCTGGGTCTACAGCCTCAATCCAGGGTCTACAGCCTCAGTCCTGGGTCTTCCGCCTCAGTCCAGGGTCTACAGCCTCAGTCCTGGGTCTGCAGCCCCAGTCCAGGAGGAGGGTTGCTGCATGACTGAAGCACCATATGAAGCCTGAACCTCTGCTTTAGCTTCATTTCCTGCATCATTACACGAAGCATCAACAAAGTTTTAAGTTCACTTTGTTGTGGTCACGATATTAAAGTTTTATCAGTCACATCCTGTCCTGATCTTTAAACCCGACAGTATTTTATTAGTTAAACTCTACTTCTGTGTCGCACCATCACTGTTGCTGGGCAGAATAACCTTAAAACATCAACCTCTGCATGAGTAATGAGCACAGGGACTGGCCTCCTGCTGGGACTCTGAGGAGCACAGGGACTGGCCTCCTGCTGGGACTCTGAGGAGCACAGGGACTGGCCTCCTGCTGGTCCCAGAGTCAGGACCAAACATGGCAAGGCAGAACTTCAGATTTATTTAGCAGAAACCTAAAACAGTCTTCTTGAAAATGTGAGATCTGGGTTAAAAACAACAGAAGGATTTCCACTTCTCTGTGATGATGTTTGTGCCTTTTCAGTCTGATCGCCTCCATCTTGGATCTCCCCTGTGAATGAACTGTGCTATACCATTGACCTCGCCTCCGCCTCGCCGTCTCCGCCTCGCCGTCTCTGTCTCTGCCTCGCCGTCTCTGTCTCCGCCTCGCCGTCTCTGTCTCCGCCTCGCCGTCTCTGTCTCCGCCTCGCCGTCTCTGTCTCCGCCTCGCCGTCTCTGTCTCCGCCTCGCCGTCTCTGTCTCCGCCTCGCCGTCTCTGTCTCCGCCTCGCCGTCTCTGTCTCTGCCTCGCCGTCTCTGTCTCCGCCTCGCCGTCTCTGTCTCCGCCTCGCCGTCTCTGTCTCTGCCTCACCGTCTCCGTCTCACCGTCTCCGTCTCACCGTCTCCGTCTCACCGTCTCCGTCTCACCGTCTCCGTCTCACCGTCTCCGTCTCTGCCTCACCGTCTCTGTCTCTGCCTCGCCGTCTCTGTCTCCGCCTCGCCGTCTCTGTCTCCGCCTCGCCGTCTCTGTCTCTGCCTCGCCGTCTCTGTCTCCGCCTCGCCGTCTCTGTCTCCGCCTCTGTCTCTGCCTCGCCGTCTCTGTCTCCGCCTCGCCGTGTCTGTCTCCGCCTCTGTCTCTGCCTCGCCGTCTCTGTCTCCGCCTTGCCGTCTCTGTCTCCGCCTCGCCGTCTCTGTCTCTGCCTCACCGTCTCCGTCTCACCGTCTCCGTCTCACCGTCTCCGTCTCTGCCTCACCGTCTCCGCCTCACGTCTCCGTCTCACCGTCTCCGTCTCCGCCTCGCCGTCTCTGTCTCTGCCTCGCCCTCTCTGCCTCTCCGTCTCTGCCTAGCCGCCTCTGCCTCGCCGCCTCTGCCTCGCCGTCTCCGCCTCGCCGTCTCCGCCTCGCCGTCTCCGCCTGACCGTCTCCGCCTCTCCGTCTCCGCCTCTCCGCCTCCGCCTCTCCGTCTCCGCCTCTCCGTCTCTGCCTCGCCGCCTCTGCGTCGCTGCCTCTGCCTCGCCATCTCCGCCTCGCTGTCTCTGTTCTCTGCCTGTGGTGGCGGTGGGGCCCGGGTGACTAAAGCACATGTCCGTAAGCGTGTGAGCTGCAGCCGTTATGATGCAGCTGTCAGTAGTAATGCTGTCAGTGTCACACCCGTCTGTGCTGCTCTCCTGCTCCGGCCTGATGCTGCTGCTGCTGCTGATGCTGCTGATGCTGCTGATGCTGCTGATGATGCTGCTGATGCTGCTGATGCTGCTAATGTCACTGATGCTGCTGATGCTGCTAATGTCACTGATGCTGCTGATGCTGCTAATGTCACTGATGCTGCTGATTCTGCTAATGTCACTGATGCTGCTGATTCTGCTGATGCTGCTGCTGCTGATGATGCTGATTCTGCTGATGCTGCTGCTGCTGATGATGCTGCTGATGCTGCTGATGCTGCTGATGCTGCTGATGCTGCTGATGCTGCTGATGCTGCTAATGTCACTGATGCTGCTGATTCTGCTGATTCTGCTGATGCTGCTGACGCTGCTGATGCTGCTGCTGATGTCACTGATGTCGCTGTTTATGTTTACATTGAGTTATTTTTTTTTGGTGTGGCACACGTGAGTTTAGTCTGCAGTACCACGGGCGCCCCCTGTGGCCATTGGTGGGACAGCTATAAGTTATTAACACCCTATCCAGTTATTATTACAGATCCATGTGTGTGTGTGTGTGTTTGCGTGTATATGTGTGTGTGTGGATGAGTGTGTGTGTTTGCGTGTATATATGTGTGTGTGGATGTGTGTGTTTCTCAGTGAATTACGTTACTATGTATTGCCTTAATCCCTGTACATTTTAAAACACAATATATATGCAAATCTCAATGTGTGTGTGTGTGTGTATGTAGTTGCCTATGTAGTTGTGTGTGTGTGTGTACATGTGTGCGTGAGTGTGTGTGTGTGTGTGTGCGTGCGTACGTTGTGTGTGAGTGTGTGTGCATGAGTGTGTGCAGTTGTGTGTGTGTGTGTACGTTGTGTGTGAGTGTGTGTGCATGAGTGTGTGCAGTTGTGTGTGTGTGTGTGTACGTTGTGTGTGAGTGTGTGTGCATGAGTGTGTGCAGTTGTGTGTGTGTATGTCTTAAGTGTTCTATCTTGACCTCAGTGACCGATGTTATGTAATGTGTCTTTCTCGTCTGCTTTACTGACTCATCACTGATCATTTGGTGTAATATCTCGGACCCTTTTGAAAACGAGATCTTTCCTGTTCAGGGCCTAATCCTTCAAACAAACAAACAAACACCACCCTCTCTCTCTTTATGTCGTGATGCTTTCCTGCTCTGACTGCGGTTTCCCGTCGAGTCACAGGGTCTGCACACTGGGCACGGCGTCCTGGCACACACACAAGTATCTCAATCCTCTCCCGTTTCACTCTGACAGAGATAGAGCAGACTCAAGTATCGAGGCATCCTGCGGCCGCTTGTAAATCAGGACCCCCCGTGCCCACCTAGCGCGCCGCTTGTGCTAAAGCAGCGGGCTTGCACAAATCAGTGGCGGAGGTACTTGTGTGGGTTTGGCAGCGGACGCATACTTCACACCCTGCACTGACCGGAAGTAGTTGACAGCTCTCTCGGCGGCCTGGCTGGCTGCTAATGTCTCCGTTTCCTTCCTGCTAGCCTAGCTTAGCATCAATCACTTCTCTTTCGTCCGTGAGGCTAGTGCAAACCAATTTCCTTAATGCTGATTGCACTGTAAACTAACTCTGCGCCGCCACACGGGAGCCGTTCTGCTTGATCATTGCTTCCTCCACCCTCGCGCTCTTTGCTTTCGGGCTGACAGGTGATTAGTCATGTGACCAGGTGATTAGTCGCATGTGCACACACACACACTCTCACACACTCACTCACACACACACACACACACACCCTCCAGGTCAGTTCAGGGTCAGGTCCTGCGCCTGACGCCAGCCTCTGCTCTCCCTAATGACCGTCCTCCTGGAGCCTTCAGTTCAGCCGCTGCTCCTCCTCCGTCTCTTTCTCCTCTGTCTCAGCTGAGCCTCTCTCTCTCTCTCTCTGCTCCATCCATCACAGAAGGATTTAAGACACACAAACGTCACCACAATGCTCTCCGATCGCATCAAATCAAAACAAAACCCTCCCCGTCTGTACTACACTGCAAAAAGTGATGACAAATAAGGTAGAATTGCTCAAGTATATGGCAACAATTTATTTTCATCTTTTTATGGTTTTACAGATTCTATTTTATCTGACAGTTTGTGTGTATGTGTGTGTGTGTTTGTTTGTGTTTTATTAATTTTAATTTTGTTTTATGACTTATAATTTTGCCACCACCGCTGTGAAAACATCTGTGGGAGGTTTTTTCTCCCACTAGAGAGATATAATTAATTTTATTGATTAATATTCATTTAATTTAATTTAGTTTAATTTAATTGATTAGAATTGAAAGATAGAAAGTATAGAGTTGTGTTTGTGACATGTGTGTGTGTGTGTGTGCGCGTGTGTGTGTGTGTGTGTGTGCATGTGTGTGTGTGTGTGCGTGTGTCTGTGTGTGTGCGTGTGTGTGCATGTGTGTGAGTGTGTGTGTGTGTGTGTGTGTGTGTAAGTGTGTATGTGTGTGTGTCCTGCTGTATCCTGTAATGCAACACTGACATTTCCCACAAAGAATCTCTCAGCCTTAACTCTGTTGAATTTCAGGGGCCACTAAAACTGTTCTTCCGGGTCATACTTGGCCCTCGAGCCTGAGTGTGACCTGTGTCCTGCTGATGTTGAGTGACGTCACGTGTAATCTTCCCCCCCCCCCCCCCCCCCCCCTGCATACCGACCCCCTGTGTCCCAGATAAGACTGTTATCACTGGACCAGAGGCTGACGGCTGCATCTGATACTCAGACTGTGAGGACCATCACGAGCCCTCGATTGGCTCAGAGCGACTGATAAGAACATTTCTAGTCCTCGTGAAAAAGTGTCACTCATGTTTAGGAGGATTTGGACAGAGAGAAAGAGGTCTCTCTGGTCTCTCTTTCTCTAATCTCTCTCTGGTCTCTCTCTGGTCTCTCTCTAATCTCTCTCTGGTCTCTCTCTGGTCTCTCTCTGGTCTCTCTCTGGTCTCTCTCCGGTCTCTCTTGCTGGCATCTCTCTGGTCCCTCTCTGGCCTCTCTCTGGTCTCTCTCACTGTCCTCTCTCTAGTCTCTCTCTGGCATCTCTCTCTGGTCTCTCTCACGGTCCTCTCTCTGGTTTCTCTCTCTAGTCGCTCTCTGGTCTCTCTCTGGTCTCTCTCTAGTTTCTCTGGTCTCTCTCTGGTCTCTTTGGTCTGTCTCGCTGGTCTCTCTCTGGTCTCTCTCTCTGGTCTCTCTCTGGTCTCTCTCTGGTCTCGCTCTGGTCTCTCTGGTCTCTCTCTGGTCTCTCTCTCTGGTCTCTCTCTCTGGTCTCTCTATGGTAAAAAGATTTGGAGTCGTAGTAAAAAGCCATGTTTTGGATGTAGATTTTACTTCAGCCACAAACCATGAACTAATCTCTTCGTCACGGTGCATTACACATGTGTCAGTGAACCATCGCACACACCATAAATCACACACGGATATGAGGAGAGCCATGCAGCTGCTGGACGAGGGACTGGGACCAGGAAGACCAGGAGAAGAGTAGAGTACAGCAGAGTAAAGTAGAGTACAGCAGAGTAGAGTCGAGTGTAGTAGAGAAGAGTAGAGTGTAGTAGAGTAGAGTAGAGTGTTGTAGAGTAGAGTAGAGTATAGTATAGTGGAGTAGGGTAGAGTAGAGTAGAGTATAGCAGAGTAGAGTAGAGTAGAATAAAGAAGAGTAAAGTAGAGTAGAGTAGAGTAGAGTGTAGAAGAGTAGAGTAGAGTAGAGTACAGTGTAGTAGAGTACAGTGTAGTAGAGTAGAGTTTAGTGGAGTAGAGTAGAGTAGAGTAGAGTAGAGTGTAGTAGAGTAGAGTAGAGTATAGTAGAGTAGAGTGTAGTAGAGTAGAGTGTAGTAGAGTAGAGTAGAGTAGAGTGTAGTAGAGTAGAGTAGAGTAGAGTAGAGTATAGTAGAGTAGAGTAGAGAGAGTAGAGTGTAGTAGAGTAGAGTGTAGTAGAGTAGAGTAGAGTGTAGTAGAGTAGAGTAGAGTGTAGAAGAGTAGAGTAGAGTAGAGTAGAGTAGAGTGTAGTAGAGTAGAGTAGAGTAGAGTGTAGTAGAGTAGAGTAGAGTAGAGTAGAGTAGAGTAGAGTGTAGTAGAGTAGAGTAGAGTAGAGAGAGTAGAGTAGAGTGTAGTAGAGTAGAGTAGAGTAGAGAGAGTAGAGTAGAGTAGAGTGTAGTAGAGTAGAGTAGAGTAGAGTAGAGAGAGTAGAGTAGAGTGTAGTAGAGTAGAGTAGAGTAGAGTAGAGAGAGAGTAGAGTAGAGTAGAGTGTAGTAGAGTAGAGTAGAGTGTAGTAGAGTAGAGTAGAGTAGAGTAGTGTAGAGTAGAGTGTAGTAGAGTAGAGTAGAGTAGAGTGTAGTAGAGTAGAGTAGAGTGTAGTAGAGTAGAGTAGAGTAGAGTAGAGTAGAGTTGAGTAGAGTAGAGTGTAGAGTAGAGTGTTGTAGAGTAGAGTAGAGTGTAGTAGAGTAGAGTAGAGTAGTGTAGAGTAGAGTGTAGTAGAGTAGAGTAGAGTGTAGTAGAGTAGAGTAGAGTGTAGTAGAGTAGAGTAGAGTAGAGTAGAGTAGAGTAGAGTAGAGTAGAGTAGAGTAGAGTAGAGTAGAGTAGAGTAGAGTAGAGTAGAGTAGAGTGTGTTGTAGAGTAGAGTAGAGTAGAGTAGAGTAGAGTGTAGAAGAGTAGAGTGTAGTAGAGTAGAGTAGAGTAGAGTAGAGTAGAGTGTAGTAGAGTAGAGTAGAGTAGAGTGTTGTAGAGTAGAGTAGAGTAGAGTAGAGTAGAGTGTAGAAGAGTAGAGTGTAGTAGAGTAGAGTAGAGTAGAGTAGAGTAGAGTGTAGTAGAGTAGAGTACTACAACACACACACACACAAACACGCACACACAATACAATGCTATAATAATAGAATTGAAAAACACACAACAGTAGAGTACAGTAACACTAACTGTTTACGACATGATCAAACACTCTCTGACCCTACACCTCTCACACCTCTTTACAACTATTCCCCCCATTTTGGAACAAATAAATTCACAACATTAACATTGTTGTGACTTAATCTTGTCACAAAACCTTTTCTCACACATTTTTCTGCATTTTCCTCAAAAGAAATAAAAGGCTCAAAGTGAAGAATACATTTAACAAACTCTGAGTTCTCACGATTATTGCTTTAATGTGGCCTGGACATTTTTGAGGCTCACCCAAAGTGTAGTCCCAGTCTTCACACCAGCAATCTGAGGACCAGCAAGATCCAGCACCAGAGAGAGACCAGAGAGAGAGGCGAGAGGGAGAGGCGAGAGAGAGACCAGAGAGAGGCGAGAGAGAGAGAGACCAGAGAGAGACCAGAAAGAGAGATCAGAGAGAGAGACCAGAGAGAGAGGCGAGAGGGAGAGGCGAGAGAGAGACCAGAGAGAGGCCAGAGAGAGAGACCAGAGAGAGACCAGAAAGAGAGATCAGAGAGAGAGACCAGAGAGAGAGACCAGAGAGAGAGACCAGAGAGAGGCCAGAGAGAGACCAGAGAGAGAGACCAGAGAGAGAGAGACCAGAGAGAGAGGGCAGAGAGAGAGATCAGGGAGAGGGCAGAGAGAGAGGCCAGAGAGAGACCAGAGAGAGAGACCAGAGAGAGAGGGCGGAGAGAGAGATCAGAGAGAGAGGGCAGAGAGAGACCAGAGAGAGAGACCAGAGAAAGACCAGAGACAGACCAGGGAGAGAAGCCAACTCTCTCTGCTCCTTCTTTTTGGTCTCTCTCTGGTGTGTCTCTCTCTCTGGTTTCTCTCTCTGGTCTCTCTTGTCTCTCTTTCTCTAGTTTCTCTCTCTGGTCTCTCTTTCTCTCTCTTTCTGGCCTCTCTCTCTGCTCTCTCTCTGATCTCTCTCTCTTTGGCCTCTCTCTCTGATCTCTCTCTCTCTGGTCTCTCTCTGAATTGAAAGTCAGAAGTTTCCTTTGACCTTTTTATTTCCACACATTCCTGTTGGTATATATCATATCTGACTCGGGTCCAAACAACACGGCAGCCTTTCCCACAGTGTGTCCCACATTGACCACACACAGGTCTGCAGTGTGAAAACAACTCAGGAAGGATTTACTTTTACCCAATTTATAACTTTATAGCACTTTAAACTAAATCAGGACGAACAGAAACAGACAGTCCAATTAAAGTCAGAGCAGAACGACTCCGTGTGGTCGAATGGAAGAAGGTCATATTTATTTATGTAGCGCAGGCCGAGGTCACACACAGCTTTCTACAGGAACGGGATGGAACGTCTACGGACAGTAACGATACAATAATACACACAAAATATATGTATTTGTTTTTAGTGTTTGCTCTGGTCTCTCTTTCTGGTCTCTGTCTCTTTGGTCTCTCTCTCTGGTCTCTCTCTGGTCTCTCTCTCTGGACTCTCTCTGGTCTCTCTCTGGTCTCTCTCTGGTCTCTCTCTGGTCTCTCTCTGGTCTCTCTCCGGTCTCTCTCTGGTCTCTCTGGTCTCTCTCTCTAGTCTCTCTCTGGTCTCTCTCTGGTCTCTCTCTCTGGACTCTCTCTGGTCTCTCTTTGGTCTCTCTCTCTGGTCTCTCTCTGGTCTCTCTCTCTGGACTCTCTCTGGTCTCTCCCTGGTCTCTCTCTGGTCTCTCTCTGGTCTCTCTCTCTGTCCTCTCTCTCTGGTCTCTCTCTGGTCTCTCTCTCTGGACTCTCTCTGGTCTCTCTTTGGTCTCTCTCTCTGGTCTCTCTCTGGTCTCTCTCTCTGGACTCTCTCTGGTCTCTCCCTGGTCTCTCTCTGGTCTCTCTCTGGTCTCTCTCTCTGTCCTCGCTCTCTGGTCTCTCTCTGGTCTCTCTCCGGTCTCTCTCTGGTCTCTGGTCTCTCTCTGGTGTCTCTCTGGTCTCTCTCAGGTAGAAGCCAGATCCTGTCTAACATCTGAAGCTAAGCAGGGCAGGGCCTGGTTAGAACTGTGATGGGAGACCTCTGAGAACTGGTACTGTCCCATTATAACATATGCAAAAAAGCCTAAACATTTAACGTGACTTTTAAGTTTTTCCTAAGACTGCAAACCACTATTTGTACACAGTCCACAGTTTGAGAACCCTTTCTCAGTCTTGGCCGTCAGAGCAGCAGCAGAGACACAAATCACCCTCAGTGTCTCTGAGATCACGAACATCTACAGACTCTGCTCCTTCTTTCTCTGGTCTCTCTCTCTCTCTGGTCTCTCTCTTTCTGGTTTCTATCTCTGGTCTCTCTCTGCTCTTTTTAGGCCCTTGTTTCTGGTTTCTCTCTCTCTGCTCTCTCCCTTTGGTCATTCTGATCTCTCTCTCTGGTCTCTGTCTTTTTTCTATCTCTGGTCTCTCTCTTTCTGGTTTCTATCTCTGGTCTCTCAGCTCTTTTTAGGCCCTTGTTTCTGGTCTCTCTCTCGGCTCTCTCCCTTTGGTTTTTCTGATCTCTCTCTCTGGTCTCTCTCTTTTTTCTGTCTTTGGTCTCTCTCTGCTCTTTCTCTCGCCCTTGTTTCTGGTGTCTCTCTCTGCTCTCTCCCTTTGGTCTCTCTCTCTCTCTCTGGACTCTCTCTTTTGTCTCTCTCTCTGCTTGCAAAGACTTTTGCGTGTGTATTAATGTATAGCTAACATGCGATAAAAGGCGTTAGCTAACACAGGCTCTACACAGGTGTGAATGTGGTGTGTGCGATTGTCATATTTTTGTGCGTTCGCCACAGCTGGACTCCAGCTGAGAATGCAGGACTTTTCAGCACTCGGTGATTTGTTAGAATTCATTTTTCTTGAATTTTGAAAACGGTATGAAATGTGCCTTCAGCCCAGGAGCACCAGAGATTTGCTTTAGACTGGTGCAAGAGACCAGAGAGAGATTAGAAAGAGAGACCAGAGGGAGAGACCAGAGACAGACAAAAAGAGAGAGACCAGAAAGAAAGACCAGAGAGAGACCAGAAAGAGACTAGAGAGAGACCTGAGAGCGAGACTATAGACACCCGAGAGACCAGAGAAGGAAAGACCTTAGAGAGAGACACCAGAGAGAGACCAGAGAGAGGGACCAGAGAAGGGAAGACCAGAGAGTCTAGAGAGTCCAGAGAGAGACCAGAGAGAGACATCAGAGAGAGACATCAGAGAGAGGGACCAGAGAAAGGGACCATAGAGAGGGACCAAAGAGAGATTATAGAGAGACCAGAGAGAGAGAGACCAGAAACAGACACCAGAGAGAGACCACAGAGAGACCTGAGAGCGAGACTATAGAGACACCCAAGAGACTAGAGAAGGAAAGACCGCAGAGAGAGGAGAGAGAGAGACCAGAGAGAGTCTAGAGAGCGAGACTAGAGAGACACCCGAGAGACCTGAGAGAAAGGCCAGAAAGAGAGACCAGAGAGGATCCATGTCCAAGTTTTAACTGAGGGGAGAAAAAAGTCAAACCAAAGCTGGATATTTTAATCTTTTATTTAGAATACATCCCACTTTGCATATTACTTAAATCTCACCACATTTTCAAAACCACAAAACACATGACGACGCTACTACGTTTTTTTTTTTATGCCTCGAATGTTGCCATGGAGACAGTTACCACTTCACATACACCTTATAGTATTTGAACCCAACACGATTCGTTAGAAAGAGTCCGTTTGAAAGTCCTTCTTGTCGGCCCAACATTGCACATAAATATATTTCTGTTAAATAAAAGCAGCGGCCATTTTGAATCAAAAGTGTTCAAGCCAAAAGATGAAAGTCTGAGATCCAGGGAC
>OZ035825.1:45982793-45985293 GCA_964034765.1 Knipowitschia caucasica
TGGGCTGAGAGCTGATTGGCTGAGCGAGGGTGGTCCTCTCTTTGTCACTAATCTAATATGTTTTTTTCAATAGTAAATGGATAAGATGCAGGGGCAGCATATTTACAGTTACAATCTTTCACTGAGTTTTAATTCATTTTGATAAGCTACAGACCGGTTTGGATCGGCTGGGAAGGGTCCAGGGGCCACATAGTAACATGAATCGGCCCGCACGTAGCCCCCGGGCCGCACTTTGCCCAGGTCTGCTCTATATCTATTTTTTTTTGTTTACTTTTATTTTGTACTTGTTTGCCCCATTCATTCAAAGCAAATTCCTTGTTTGTTACTTACAATAAAATGCAATATAAAAACAGAAAAATACATTCCGCAAGATTTAGATTTAAATCCAACCAGGCGTGGTTTAATTTCACACACACGCCATTCGACTGGAGACAATCCCAAAACTCCCAAAATCCCAAACGCAGAAAACTCTCTCTTTGAGTCCATGACGTCATGATCCAAGGCGGGGTTCTTTAACGTCCCCCGAGGCTGAGTCTGGGCCAAATCTGCACTTTTAACACAATTTATAACATTCTCTCCGTTTTATTGATGAGTCGACGACAGAATCTGCTTGATTTTGGCCAAAACATGAACGCAAAAGTATTCATAGATAATGAAACCAAGTCCACGCTAAGAACAGGACTAAAATGGACTATTTTGGAGAGCAAGAACTGCAATTAGTTCAAGAGTTTAAATATCTTGGTGTTTTGTTAGATTCTACGCTGTCCTTTAAAAATCATGTTAAAATGATATCAAAAATAATTAGATTTAATGTGTCCAACTTCAACCAAATACGCAGGTCAATGACTGATCAAGCTGCTATGATGTTTTTACATAGTATGATCTTTTCGCACGTAAGCTACTGTATAACTAGTTGGTCTCTGACAGGTGTAACGATTCTTAAACCAATTGAAAGACTTTATAAAAAGGCACTGAAAATCCTTGATAAACAACCATTTAGTTACCACCATTGTAATATCCTCTCCAAATATAATTTATTGAGCTTTGAACATTTCATAACATTCAAAAACTGTTGTCTAATTTATAAAAGCTTACATGGGTTGGCTCCACCACCCCTAACAAGATATTTTAAATACAGAACAAGTGCCTCGAGAACAACTCGGTCCATGAGCAGAGGCGACTGTGAGGTTCCTGTGAGGAAAACCTCTTTTGGTCAAAATGTCCTGTCCTATAAAGGCAGTGTCCAGTGGAATAAACTACCAACCACTGTGAGGGAGGCAATCAGCTTCAAATCATTTAAAAATCACTTAAAGGAATGGCTCAGATCAACACAAACCTGTCAACATAATCGATAACATTTTAAGTAAAACGTACCTTAGGGCACCACAGCATTTTAGATAGGTATTTTAAAGAGAAAAAAAAAAAAAAAAAAAACGTAATGAAATTTTAGATTTTTATAAATCCGTAGCAATTAATGAATTAAGTCTTCCCCTGGGTTTGTGGAAGTGAACCGCCTTCGCTCCCATTTTCTGCCTCACCCTTCCCTGTCCTCCCTGTCCTCTGTCGTGTCCAGTCTTTTGTCATTGTATTTGCCTGAGATCCCTAATGTTCTTTGTACAGTATATTTGAATGTGTATCTTGTGGTCCCATTGTTCCTTGTCCTGCAGTCGTTCTGTTCCTGTACTGTCTTGTGACTTTCTTTTGTGTCATTGTTAAATGTTCAATGTGAAGTTTCACATCAGCCTGTCTAGGGACAACAGATGGAAATTAGCCTATGGCTAAAATCTGACATATTTACATATTTTATATGTTCATTAATATGTACTGTCCCTACTTAAATAAATAAATAAATAAAATAAATAAATAAAATAAAAACAGCCAAAAATATGTTATTTTCTGTTTAAAAATGCATTGGTTCAAATGTTTGTGAAAGAAGATAAAGAACAGAGCTACATTTTGGTTGTTTATTATGATTAAATCCCGTCTAGGCCTGTCGTAAAATTCAATCAATCAATCGCAGGATAATTAAAATTAGCTCCATATATTTTCTGGCTACAATAAATTCCATTTGCATGCTTGTTTGTTTTCTTCGTCTCTCTCTCTCGGGTCAGAGAGCTGCAAAGTGGTCACGGAGACGTTAGCGGTCTAGCGAGCAGACTGAAAATACTCAAAAATACAAAATACAGCCAAAACAGGAGCTAAACCAGGACTAAACCAGGACTAAACCAGGAATAAACCAGGAATAAACCAGGACTTAACCAGGACTTAACCAGGACTGACAATGGGGGACACAGTAGTTGTTCTCATTCAGGCTCTAGTAATGACAAAACTAGCGCAGTTAGCGATAGCGTGTTTGCCGATGCAGAAGTACCGTTTATTAACAAAATAAACGTATGGCGCACCATAACTCCGCTAGCTTAACTCTGTTAGCATCAAAGCCCGACCGCTACTTCCGCAACTTCCGGCGGTGGTCTTTAAAACTAAAAGTGTATTTCTCTTT